>JAYMFT010062290.1:0-14867 GCA_038088735.1 Panulirus argus | reverse complement strand
AGAGAGAGAGAGAGAGAGAGAGAGAGAGAGAGAGAGAGAGAGAGAGAGATGGACAATTAGATGGAGAGAGGGGCACAAGGACTGACAAATTTGATTGAGGAAAAAGAGGAAGAGACACAAAAACTGACATATAGAATGAGGGAGAAGGGGATGGGCACATGGATGGACACATACGATGGAGGGAGAGAGGTAGGGATACATGGGTGGATACAAAGATGGAGGGATAAGGGGAGGGGGAACAGGGATGGACACATAATGGATGGAGGGATACCTAGACACATACATACATGAAGACGGCCAAGTACAGAGGGAAGGTCACACATCCATCCATACCAAACGGGAACTGACACACTTGTGATACAGAAGGAGGAGAGGAGTGCACGTGTGACAGGTCAAGGGAGGAGCACATATACACGCACAGAGGAACTACATCCACAGACGGACACGCACAAGGACACAGAGGGAGGGTTCCTGGTGTCAGTGTTGGTCATGGTGTACGTGTTCCAACGTACCTGTACCGAGTGAGGTGTCCACCCAAGACAGGACAGAACAGCTCACTCAGTGTTGCACAAATTAAGGTAAGCATTTCCTTCCACGCTTCCCACCGCCATCTATGAATGTGAAACTGAACTAAGAGTTTATAAACAGGTGCAAATCACTATCGTAAGTCATCAGTGCTTCATGGTGCGTCTGGCTCTCGGGGTTCATATAGTAAGCCTGGTTCACGAGGTTTAAATGTCTCAAGTTAACAAAAGAAATATCTAGTTTATTGCCTGTTCAAAACTTCCTTAACTTGTTAAGTAACAACAGTGTAGTTAAACCTTTAAACTGGTGTGTATCTGGCTGGCATGCACAGATCTCTGGCCATAGTCTCCCTCGCAAGACCTGCCTCCCTCCCTCCCTCGCACCTGGCCAAGTACCGTTCACTGCAGGGGGCCCCACACCCATATGGGACCTTGCCTGCCACCAGTAATCCTAGCAAACTGGCTCACACGAGGGACGGGGAAGTGGGTTCATGCCTGAGTCAAACGGGATAAGCTCAGGGGGACTTACCTGCCTCCCTGCCAGATCCCCTCCACAGTCCTCCCTTCTTCTCCATCTCTCTCTTAATCTCTTCTCTCTCTCTCTCTCTCCCTCCTCCCTGCAGCCATCCCTCATCCTTACCTTCTCTATCCTTCTGTGTACTTCCCTCCATCCTATCCCGTTTTGATCCTCTTCCTTCCCAGCCCCCTTCCAGGATCCCTCTACCTTTCCCTGCCCCTCCTCCTTACATACAGCAACGCACCACCATTACTCAAAACCCAGTGTCCCTTCTGAGTAACACGCAGGCGTCAATGCCAAACAAGTATATCTGAGAATGAGAGAGAGAAGACGAGAGGAATCCACATGAAAGTAACATTCCCACTCTGCCAAGAAACACGATACAATACCCACAGTACTTGAAGCTAGACGCCCGAGTACCAGAGTAAACCCGTTGGCCACAGACCCCACACTGCCACAGCACATCCCCTCACCTCCAACCACTAGCACCAAACATGAGGACAGTTAACTGTCCCTCTACATTCGTGACGGAGAATGAAAATAAAGGACAATACAAACACCGAGAGTTTATCTGGACACCGGGCCAGACCACGATAGTAAACAGCATTAGCGCCCAATTACCTGAGCAAATAAAATGTGCGAGTCTAGGAAGTGGAGCTGGCAGGCCACCCACCCGGGCAGTGGAGGGCGCGAGGCACCCTCGGCGGTAGCGGTGGTGGTGATGGTGGTGGTGGAGCGTCCTAGTGTTGGTGGTTGGGTCTGTATTGGTGGTGGTTGTAGCGTTGGCGGCCAGGGTGGTGGTATTACTGGTGACGATGTTGCTGACATCAGCGGTGGTGTAGGAGGAGAGGAAATGGCGTGGAAGTCACACGTGTGTTGGTGGAGCAGCGGTGGAGGAGGGGAAGGGAGGGGGTGGTGGAGTGTTTGGCCAGGGCGTGCTCGTGTTGGCACAAGGGCTGTGTCCACACACCTCTTACCTTCTCCCAACCCACATGACGTCCACTCCTCCACCAGACGCAAGCAGCAGGGTGACCCTGGCGCCATAACACCGCACCATGTGACCTATCACGGAAACACACACACACACACACACACACGGGTGAACAATCCACCCTACTGAGCAAGCAAAACCTCCACCTCCTCCCGAACCTGATCACCACCGTCCGCAAACATTCTCGATGGAATCCAGTCTCAACAAGAGCATATTACCCAGCTAAGGCGTCCACCCCGGCTATGATGACCAGCGACCTCTATCCACAACTCGCGAACGAAGCGTAAAGGGAAGTACAACCAACACAAACATGTCCAAGATAACATCTCAACACCCGTGTAACAATGAGGCACCAGCCCGAGATGCTACCCCATCCCTCATCATAAGTATGGTGGGAAAGACATCCAAAAATGGCTACAAACTGCTCGTCCTTTGTTGTGCAGTTTTGAAATTCTAATGAGGTCATACATAATATGAAACCCCTCACGCTTGTTCTGCAGGATCATGGAATTTCTGCGTCACTGTGTTGAAAGGGGCGGTGACAGAAGACGCCAGTTTCGGCCACTTGGGGGCATGAGACATCCTCGCCATAGGAGCACCCAAGGCAAAATGAATATCTCACGTTCCAGTCAGTAGCAATAGCCTTCCAGTGTATCTTAAGGGTGGTCCTGGCTGAAAACACGGGCCCTTGAGTCCTCGAGTGCGTAGCGACATGAATATAGGTTAGTGCATGACAAGTTACAGAGGTGGGCTGAGGACTCCATGTAAAGTGTGCCATGCATGACGTGGACTGAGCTCAACTGAGGCGCTACACTGTGGTGGTGGCACCGGCCAGCCCCTCCCATCCCTTACCCCAGCCACCACATAATCCAAGCGCCCTTCCCACAGTAAACCACTTCCTCCACCAAGCCCCGCATCAAAAACCGTAACCACTGCCCGCGAAAACCGCAGGTCAAAAGAAAGCTTCCTCCCGAAACCGCTACTCAAACTTTACTCCTCCTTACTCATAACCCGACGTTCACAATCCCACACCAGCTCTCACAGGTAAACGAGGCAATATGAAGCCCTCCTCTGAGTCGGTCATCCATACATCACGGACACTTCCAGGTAAAAATTAAGCCCTGAAAATAACATCGCTGGTGATACACCAGCCACTACACAATCCCTCAGACGTCCCTAAGGATAGTATACAGACACCCAGGCCCAGACTCCATGACACGCCTCCACAACCGAGAGATCCTAAACTCATTCAGAACAAACCAAACGAATCTCTCACGACACACGCACCAATTAAGACACCCGACGCGGTCGTCCCAACACGCTATTAATCCACGGGCCGCGCCAAGACCTCCAAACCCCTATCACCTTCGTCCCAACACTCCGGGAAACATTCGACATCTCAGCCATACTTCACATTAAAGCCTGTAATCCACTTGGCCACACCAGACCCCAGACGTCTACCACGGGTCCAAACCATAATAACGTGGAAACTCGCCAGACCAGCAGTGTGGGCAGGGGGCCAGTTCGCGCCCCACAATTCTTTCACTTTGTTAATTCAAGTGTAAGTGGCACCTTAAATAACTGGTCGGTGGTGGGCACACGCTGCTACTGGGGTGTTGCTGCCGCCGCCTCACACCTCCAGCGGGAGGGGAGGAGGTGGGAAATGGCAAAAGGGGCAGAAGAGGGGAAGAAAGAACTGGAGAGGAGGAGCAGAGGCAGGCGAGCAGTAACGAAGGGACTGTATAACGACAGAAAAGAAGAATGAGAAGAGCATAGACAGAAAAGGGAAAAGGGAAAGATGAATAAGGAATAATAGTAAGATGAAGATAAAGAGGAGGAAGAGGAGGAGGAGGAGGAAGAAGAGGAGTAGTGGTAGGTGCAAGAGCAAAAGGGACACGCGCCTTCCATCCGCTCTGCATATCAACACAAATCTATCACTTTAATGACTTCCAGGGATATGAAACTGTACAGAACACGGCTTCTTGGAAATACTGCTTTTGATATGGAGTGACTAATGAGAATCGACGGGTAATGTTCGTGTGGCTCGATACTTTCTTCCTTCCTGTGGCCAGGGGTGAGTCAGTGTTGGGGGGAGTGATCACAGGAATCCCGAAGACAGCCCTGTGTGCCTTCTCCGTTGATTAATGAATGCGTACATTACCGCCGTGGTGGGGAAGTGTGAAGGAGAGGTGAGCGAGTGAGTGAGCACTTCCCCCCCGCGGTGCACAGTGAGGGACGTAAACCCTGCCCTGGGACCCCAAACCAGTTATGACCCGGGAGACCATTGTGGTCATGGGTCCAGGCGCGACCTCGGTGGACCATTGTGGTACTGGAGCCAGCACCAGTTGCGGCCTTGGGGGACCGTTATGGTCCCAGGACCCAGGAGATCCACTGGGGCCCATTCCATCCCAGGGTACAATTATGGCCCCAGGACCCGGCAGGTCCACCCAGACGACCAGTTCCGTCCCCGGGGACAATTATGGCGGCAGGACATTCATGACCTTCCGAATGGCGGTGGCGCGGCGGAGGGCCGCGTCTCAATGGGTGAGGGACGGTCGTTCACATAATACATTCCTGGGCTGCTGGTGACAAAGCCCCTGACGTCTCAAACACACCAACACTTCACCGCAGCTCTCCAAACAAAGCTCACTTATCCCTCGCTACACAGCCAGGCCTACTGATAACAGCCGCACGCTAACCGCCTCCTCTTTTTTCTTTTTTTATACCAAAGCGAATGACGTCTATGGAGCCTCAAGAGGGAAAGGCGACACACACACACACACACACGCCTCGCCTACACAACCCACCCTACACACACACACACACAACACACATCAAACATCCGCTCAGCGATTGATCATCATAAATTCCGCAACACCGTAATTCTAATAACAAATGAAGGCACTAATTACTACCCCCTGAAAAACTGGGACAGTTATATTACCCTATTATTAATGACAAGCCCTTGTACATTTGCCGTGATGCATCTGGTGCTAACGACTCAGCCTACACTGGTCAGAAAAAGCCCATCACTGAGCACGACCAGCAGGGGGAAGAGAGAGTGATCGCTTCTCAAACCTGAGCATGATATCAGACTTGAGAATCTAATCCTGCAGGAGAGGTAGACCGCAGAAGAGACGGAGAGATGCAATGAGAAACTTGATTAGGGACATTACACGTGGAGATGACAGACGAGTGATTGGGGATCGGATGCAATGGAAGAAGCATTTTGTGTCTGGAAGTGATTCGAATGGAGGCGTTGCTCTCGAAGAATCAACTCAGTGTGTAAAGTGAAAATTAAGAAACACTTTTGTAAGCGTCTTGTAGGTGAGTGATTTTTGGTTGCTGCATCAACCCGACCCAACCCATTACACTACGAATGAATAAAGACATAATCAGACAGATAAAACGATATAGAAAGAACGACGGAAAGACAATATATAAATACAGTGACAGACAATATCTGTTCCAGGTTTCTCTCCGCCACAAACAAAGACAATAAACTGTCCAGATGTGTGAACACACAACAAACTAATCTGACTAACTCCGTCACAGTAAACCTGGCTCCAGACACGACCATTGACCTCTGGGAGGTCATACACCCCTGGGGGCATATACCAAATCACTGAGGGCTCAACTATCAGTCAAAAAGATAACCCGTGACTTGCAATACCCACCCTGGCTGCCGGAAGGCAAGGCCAGAGTGAGAGAGAGAGAGAGTCACACACACACACACACAACAGAAGGGAGCACTGGGCGATCCAGAAAATGCCTCCTGCACCTCACCATTGCCACCTCAAAGCTCTGTGTGTCTCCTTGAACCAATATGGTAGTTCAGCACGGGCCCTACTGACAATCCTGAACAATGTGCGAGTGAGACGAATAACATGGAGCCATTGCTGGAATGATTTCCCTCGAGAGTCTGCCATGTTGCTGACTTCCCTTACGCCGTGGATGTCAATGACTGCCAACATTACCAACCGATCAGCACCCACGATGCCCACTGCCCACACCGCACAGGAACCACGCTGCCTAATAACATCCACACTGTACAAGGGCCAGGACGCCCACTACCCACTGGTCTAGCTCACTGACCACACAAATTCAGATCATAATATCCCATCTTGTCCCGGACATTTCAAAGGGATCTGGAGTGGGATTATCCCCCACCCTACCCCCCCCCCACACACACACGCTACTCCTTGTGCTACGAAACAAAGGCATATTTTCTCCGTCTACATCTCGCACACAACTACTGCCATTCTGCTAACCCAGGCGACCGGACAATACTGGACACATCCACCTCACCGTACAATACCGGAAACAACTGCCACGCCTGACAACCGTACGATACATAACATATAGCATTCCCTCCGTAACCACATGCTCCTGAAAATTAAGAAAACTGATAGCAATTCTCTCCCCAGCAGGTCACTAGCGCGACCCGTCTCCCATGACCAATGAATAGCTGCTTGTCCTAAGTCCTCTTCGGCCTCCTGCTAGAGCGGCGGCAGCAAGGTTTACCCTCAGGTGAGTCGCCTTGCTGTACTCACCAGCCTCTCAGTACAGAACACATCAGCTAGGAATAAGATTACCCTGTGAGGCTCTCCACCAGGCATACCCCCGTAGCGGCAATCTCTAATGGGGTCAAGTCGTCCCCCTGTGGACCCCGCACGTCTTGATCAGGCTAAGCATGACAAAATGGGGTCGAGTCCCTTCCCTCCCTCTCCCCTTCCCCCTCAATCCCCTCCACCAGCCAGACTTTTCACATCACCCAACCTCCCTCAAGAGCAGGAAAGAGGAGGTCAAGCCCACTATAGCCACGCCGGTGACGCCGTGTTCCTGAGCGGGGCTACAGAGTCACCTGTCTCTCTCTCCTCCGTCGAGTCCTCAGAGTCACCTGTCTCTCTCTCCTCCGTCGAGACCTCAGAGTCACCTGTCTCTCTTCCGCCGAGTCCTCAGAGTCACCTATCTGTCTCACGAGGAATACGAAGAGTGATACACGCTCACCAGGTTCTCACTGCTCTATGTATACATGGATGGCTACCATGATCCAGGGAGAGCTGCCAGGTTCACCCCTGCCAGACCTTCTCAAAGTGAGACGGCTTTGAACATACCTAAATGTCTGGTCGATGTTCCTGGAGAGAGTCTTCAACTCTCTACCGGGGCCAACACAAGTACCCAGCGGGTGCAGGCAACACACGCGTCCACACAAAAACCCACCAACGTAACAGAACATCAGATGTTCGTGTCCCGTGTGCCATTGTAGGATTAACGCATCTGAACTACTTGTCCATGGACGTGCCACACGGATAACACCTGTACCTTCACCACCATCACGTAAACCCAGGAACACTCTCTCTAACAACGTTAACACAATTTCTCTCGCAGGTTTCTTCATGCCGTTACACAACCACAAGATGACTGCCATTGAGAACGAGAGAAGGAGAGTCAGGCCAGCCATCGTTTCAATAACAATTTCACCCTCAGAGGCAGTCAGTCTATACTTACAGTCTTAAAAATCCCGTCTATAGGTATTGCAAACAGCGAGGAGTCAACATAATCATACAAGGTCATAGTAATAGACCTCTACCACAATCTGTTAAGCTCTCCGTTCAGCATGGATCGCTTCCTCACCACAAAACCACACAGTGGCGCCGGCCGGAAGGTGAAAAACCATCCAGAATCCAAATTCAGCTCCGAAATCAGACGGGAATAAGAGAGCGGCCGGCCGGCTGAGGCGTCTAAATAACTCATGAGACCAGCAAGACCTGACAACACTCCTTCCCGTGGAGGCCTGTGTCCTCAAATCTACCAAGGCCACACGACCCAAGGCTGTTTCCTGTTTCTGGACACGTAGATTCTGCCATCCTGCAGACTCAAGGATGTGAACATAAAAATGGAAATTTCTAAACTTCAGGCGCGCTAAAACTGATCACCAGAGGATCTACGACACCTGAAGTGCTTCATTGACGACATGTTCTGACCATCTCCAACACTTGATGGTCATCTGCTGAGCATCTCCAACCACTGACGGACATTTATTGAGCATCTCCAGCTCTTGAAGGACATTTTTTTGAGCATCTCCAACACTTGACAGGCATTTGCTGAGCTTCTCCAACACTCAAGGGCATTTGTTGCGCATCTCCAACATTTCACGAACGACAGACAATATGATGTGGCCTGTTTACGTTGCCTGATGATTCCATCGCATCACAACCGGTAAAGCGGAACTCCAGGTAACATACTGTACCGTTAGTTCCTTACGGTCTGGCTTGACCGGCCACAGTCACGGCCGTCAGACCCGCTAGAGACGCCTGGCCTGCGCTCCTATCCCGTCACACCCGGCCTGCGCTCCTGTCCCGTCACATCCATCACAGACTGCGGTCCTGTCCCGTCATACCCGCTACAGACTGCGGTTTCATCCCGCCACACCCGATATATGCCAAACCGTTGCTTGCAGAGATTTACAAACAAGAAATTCTTGGTCCCTGGGAATTGCCTGGTATTTTGGTCTGAATACACACACACATACACTTCTGTCTGACGCTACGGCTGGCCAGACGAGACCCAGCGGCCTGGAGTGAGGTCAAGAGGTTGGTTGAAGGCCTGCAATACGCTGCAGCGTCCCGGCCAAACCGTCTCTCCTTGACCCATATTAAAGAGAGAGCCGGCCGGAGGCACAGCCTATAAGGCAACGGTTGGGCGCATTCGTGATAAGCTCAGGGTTCAACAAGGGTACAAGAACTAGGGTATACAGGCCTCAAAAGGGTACATGAACTAGGGTATACAGACCCTCAACAAGGGTACAAGAACTAGGGTATACAGGCTTCTACAAGGGTACAAGAACTCGGGCATACAGACCCTCAACAAGGGTACAAGAACTAGGGTATACAGGCTTCTACAAGGGTACAAGAACTAGGGTATACAGGCTTTTACAAGGGTACAAGAACTAGGGCATACAGACCCTCAACAAGGGTACATGAACTAGGGTAAACATACTGTATTTAAAAACCACTTTATCATACAATCAACAAAATTCAGTAAAAATCATTAATCATCATACAAGTTGGTACGATAAATCTGTAGTTAAAAGACAGGACTCTGTCGCCATAATAAATGATGCGCAGTTAACCGCCCACACCGACTGGGTGTTGTTTAGCTCACCAAGTCTTCCGGTGTCACCATGGACGATAGAAGTGTGGAGGAAAGGCCATGCAAGGTGATCCTCCGTCCCTCCTACATCGCCTGCCAAGGGACGCTAAATACACCGGTCCTCCCGACCCGCTCTAACCATCAATGGGGCTTCATCCGACACTTTGGGAAGAAGGTACTTGCCGAGCCCTCATCACCACCGCCACCTTACGCCACTTGAGATCCCTCGTCCCAGGGTTGTAGGTCCGCGTCACATTTGCATCGAACCCAAACGAACTTGGACTGATCATTACTCCAATTCAACAACTTTGAATATCGACAACCAGTACAATATATATATATATATATATATATATATATATATATAAACCATTCCAATTGGGGTAAGGACTGTCTGTTCATCCCCCAGAGTTTTTTCAGACCCGAGTGTTTATATTGTATGTATTCTCTGTGTATAATTACAGACTTTGGCTTCAGTTAATTTAATAAGCCAATAATAATCATCATTATTGCTCTGCCATTATATTACCACAAAATTAGTATGCTCATAACACCCAAATAAAAGAGACAGAGCCACATGGCCTTTGCCGGAGAGAGAGAGAGAGAGAGGAGAGAGAGAGAGAGAGAGAGAGAGAGAGAGAGAGAGATGCTGTAGGGGAGCGGGCGAAGTATAAGGACCTGGCATCTTTTTTTTTTCTTGCGAGGGGTCGTTATCGCCGCCAGGGTCCTTCACTTACGACGCAGAAGTTAGAGAGAGAGGGAGGGAGGGAGGGAGGGAATGATGAAGGGAGGCGTTGGTGGCGTGAGTGAGTTAGTGTTGGAGGGCGGGGAGGGGGGGAGGAGTGGCGGAGGGAGAAGGAGTGAGCGGTGGAGGGAGGTGGAACAAGCGGTGGAGGAAGGAGAGCAAGCGGCGGAGGAAGGAACTTACATGCAGTTATACGAGAAGTCGGCGTCCTGGTCGTCGGGGTCGGCCACCCTGGCGGTGCAGTACCAGTACATGCCGGCGGCCCTCTTGATCTTCTGGCACCGCTGGCACAGGAACTGCACACTGCCTCGACGACCCACTGACCCTGGCACCTTCATCATCCTCCTCAAATGCTACTTCTTTACACGGTACGCCCGGGGCACGCTGACCACCATACGAGCCTCAGTCACCCCACGAATTTACGCTCTACGCATCGTCCAAGCTGCCCGGGTTCCTTGGCAATGTCAACTCACACTCTACACTGCACTGCGCACGTCAGCGTCACACAGAGCCACACTGATCAGGTCCCGTGATCCCGGGGAGATCCTGAACTACACTGTAGAGAGAGGGAGAGAGCCAGTGGTCGCGGAAGTGTGCGCTCCTGCCGCTCTCACACACCACCGGAAGCTACCACTTTGACTGTCCAGCTCCAAGACGTGGCTGATGGGGGTGTGAGCTGCAGGGGCCGGGTAGTTGGTAGTTACCTGGTGCAGCGGCGCGACGCGACCACCCTCATGTGTCCTAACACAGGCACGGCCACTCCTCTCCCACACTACCGCTGGCACGGACACCCTTCCTCATCCTTCTCCAGGCACGGACACCCTCATGCACCCTTCCATAGGTACTGACACCCTCATGCACCCTTCCATAGGTACTGACACCCTCATGCACCCTTCCACAGGCATAGAGACCCCTCACACACACACACCCTGAAACAGGCATGACCACCCTCACGCACCCTTCCACAGGCATGGCCTCCCTTACACACCCTACCACAGACACATTCAGCCTCACACATTCCAACAGAGACACGGCCATCCTCACGCACCCTACCACTGTCACGGCAAGCCTTACGCACCCTTCCTCAGACATGCCAACCTCACGCACCCTACCACAGATACGGCCAGCCTCACACACCCTACCACAGACACGGCCAGCCTCACACTCCCTACCGCACTTGTGTGACACCATCAAACACACAGGCACGTAAACAGAACAAATTCAATCGGTCACAGTTCATTACTAACTATCTGAGCGCCGACGCTTTACCAGAACCACTGTTCCAAGCTGGCACCACGGCAGTGCCAGGGAGGCGCCTCACACAGCTCTAGTCCGACCAGTGAGCAGGTGGCACTGAAGCAGCAGTGCCAGAAGCCACACCACTGGCAACACAACCTCACCTCGCCTCGGTATAACTTGTAATGGTCGGCTGCGTGATGGTCCTGGGGCACCGCGGATCTTACCTCATCCTCAGCCAACACCCTCACCCACACCCGCCTCCCTCAGCCAGCGTCAGCCAACACCCTCACCCACACACTCCTCCCTCAGCCAGTGTCAGCTACCACCACCACCCACAACGTCCTCTCTCAGCCAGTGTCAACCAACACAAGCATCCGCACCTTTCTCCCTCAGCCAGCGTCAGCTAAAACCACCAGCCACACCATCCTCCCTCAGCCAGTGTCAGCCAGCACCACACCTTACACTGGCCCATCCAGAAAGTGGCCACCATATACATGTAATCAATCAAAGTCTAGCTAAACCATCGCCCTTGCAAGTAGCAGCGCAGTTAGTTATCCTCGTGACATACGTAGTGATGCGGTGGAGAGCAGAACCATCGCAACACATCCGTGCACAGCAACCGTGACCCGAGCGGCTCGCTTGGCTCCCGGGCGGCCATGACGAGGGCCGGGAGTCGGCAGATTAGGGCTTCATTAGCCTCCTCCTGGAACCAAGGCATCACCTGACTCATCTCACCTCCCTCCCCCCCAACCACACCTCTCCCGCTGACGAGCAGCCTTGACCCACTACCCCTCTCGTGCCCTCTGACCCTCCCGCCTAACCCGGTACAAGTCCCCCCACAAACCACCATCCGGGGGCGTGGCCAGATGTCCCTAACCTGCTCACTACTACACGCATGACCCCCTGATACCCTGAGAGCCCTCGAGCCTGCCCCGGATCCACCTGTCAGCCATAATAACAACTCCACCTTCCACGCTACACTGATGGCAAAAGGGAGACGAAAAAATAGTCCACCACCTCATCTGTGTAAAGACATACGTAAACCTCCTTAGCATCCTATACATCCCAAAGGGCCTCCACCCAAGCCCTGCCTGCAGCTATAGACTTCATGTTATATTATTACAGCTATAAGTGACAATTATAGCTTTGTGTCTACCACAGATATCATGAATTATGTTGGATTATCGTTCCACGAAAATATGACTCGCCCTCAACTCCCTCTCCCGCGTCCCAGGCCCTGCATCCCGGGGAACCCAGTCCCATTTCTCCTCTCCCAACTTCCCAAGCTCCCTACTCGCAGCCAACAGCCCCGTATCCCTCCGCCTCTCCCTACCTTCATGACCTGCAACTGCCTCCCCACGTCACGACCCTAACTCACCTTCACCAACAACACGTACACAACACTCCCACCGATCCTCACCAACAACATCATCTTCCTCACCGAGAGAAGCTAGCCACAGGCCTGTTAGCCAGCCCAACGCACCAGACGAAGACAATTGTAGCTCACTCATCGCAGACACAGAACCCGCGCGCAAAAACCGAGTCTCACATCATGAGGAGGAAGTTATTCTTAACTACCAGCATCATACAGTGATGAGACGACCCCTGAGTCAGCCACCAGCCTCACTAAGTGATAAGACGACCCCTGATTCAACCACCTGCCTTGCACAGTGATGATACGACCCCTGAATCGATCATCTGCCTCAAAACGGGATAATATAACCCTTGAGTCAACCACCTGTCTCACACAATGATTAGACGACCACTTGATTCAACCACCAGCCTAGCACAGTGATAAGACGATTCCTGATTCAACCAACCGTCTCACACAAAGATTAGACGATCCCTGATTCAACCACCTGTCTCACACGGTGATGAGACGCCCTCCTGATTCAACCACCAATGACCACATAATAATACGGTTTCTCCGTTGCTACCACTCGCACATACTAATGACGGGATTCCTGCTTCGACCACCTCTCCTACATACTAATAGGAAGGTTTCTCAGTCTACCTTTAACACAACTCCCTTGAACTCCCGAGAAGGTCTCCGCTTCAACCTTGGCCACCTGTGCCCTCCCGACATACACTGACGAAGGAATCACTCCGTTCACAATTGCCATCACACCCACACATTGCTGAAAGCGTTCCCACGTCCATCCCATCATTACCACCAATCAAGGTACCACACAAACTTTTACACCGACTCCAGTTTTCTCATTGACTCTTTCCACGACCTGAACGGGGTACGGTGGTACGGTACCTTAGCTCGGAACATGGAAATGGCAGGTACGTTTCTTAAGGTTCAGGTGAACAGATGCGTTTTAACACTGAACTGTTTCTCGTATGTCATTCCTTAAGATTCACAACCATGTAATGTTAAGGCATTAAACCTTAAGCCGACAGGGAGCCTTGAGAAGAGCGGCACTGGACGCACACACACACCTTTCAAAGGACCAACTTAAACGACCGTAATATCCAGCCTCAACCGGCAACAAATGACTTCAACCAGCTCCCACAGACTCTTGCTTCACTTCATGCGAATCAAATGACTGGCAAATACACCACATTACGCAATGTAATGATTCTGATTCGCATTATGACCGAAGCCGGTGCGTGACGGGGCCGACTCGGGGATGGGAGGGGGGGAGGATCACAGGAGATAAGGAGGCGGTGGAGGAGTGGTGGGAGGAAGCAGGGGAGTAGCGAGGGATCAGCTGGGGGAGGCAACAGCAGCGAAGGGATGGGGCAGGGAAGGGTAACGAGACGGAAAATGATAGGAGGGAGAGAAGCACAGAGAGAGAGAGAGAGAGAAGGGAAAGGGTAAGAAAGATCAGTTAAGAAGAGGGAGTAGTAGTAGGAGAGGAAGATTAAGAATAGCTAGCAACAGAAGGCTGGAGGAGGAAGACAAGGTTAGTTGGTTTTTATGACGATAGTCATCAGGACACATCCTGTCCCCTGGGTGGGACACGACACACACTCGACAAACACGGGTGTATACAGATATACAAATACACGCGAGTATATGGCAGGCTACAAAGGTGGGCAGAGGGGCCCTTGTAATCAATACACACACACACACACACACACACACAAATCACTTGAGTCAGTACACACAGACATGGGCCAGTCAACTTACATTGGTGAACTGAGGGTCCCATGTACTCAGTGGTGTACATGAATTTAAGTATACTAGGGAATGGCTCAATAACCGTATATACGGATAGTAATCATATGACTTGGTTCTGGAGATGGGTGTTGGGCCCCTTGCAATCAATACACAGACACACTCACAAATTACACGTCCTCTCAACACAGTCATAGGTCATGCGTTACCATACATGTATATGGAAGTGCAACAGTTAATAAGGCAGGCACTGCGGTATTATGGGTACAGTCAGTTACATTTAATGAAGTTCACAGGCTGACAAAGCCCAGGTATGGGAGTAGAGCCAACCTCGAGTACGTCAATGTCAATGAAGGATTTACAGAGGTCATAAACCATGAGGCCTGGGGGCCCCAGAGTCATAGATACAGGGACTCTCAGTTGTATTGTGCTGCAGCGGGCGTTTGTATGGTACATCATATAACTTGTAGGGAGCTGTCTCTACTCCAAGATCACGTTCTGCCTGCCACACACACACACACGCACACACACACACACACACACACACACACACACACACACACACATAC
>JAYMFT010062279.1:0-14868 GCA_038088735.1 Panulirus argus | reverse complement strand
ATATATATATATATATATATATATATATATATATGGAAAATATGAGAGCACCAACCGGAAACATTACGCGACAATGGCGTGCATATTCTGGAGGAAAATGGAGGGGAAGTAGGGGCTGAGGGAAAAGAAAGGGAAGATGAATGAAGGCAATTGTGGGGAAAAATGGAGGCAGCGGAGGGTGTCAGTGGGATCAGGAGTGGCAGGGGGTGACAGGACCTGGAGGGTCACTCTGGACCCCAGGCGAGGAAGGGTGTCCATGTCATTACTGATCTCACCACTCATCCCTTCCACCAGCGTCTGTGTCCGGCACCAGGCTCACCATCCACCCTACACCTCCCTCATCCATCTGTGTGGACATCTCATGTACGCCAAGATGGTGGAGGGTCCAGTGGTAGGCTAGTACTACCACCGCCGTTGATACTCAGGGCAGTGTTATATGTTGCTGACGGTACCACTGTACCATCCTTACTACCCACCACCTGTAACTACACTCCACCCTACTGTCACATTACTCACAACCGTCACATCGATCACAACCTAACGACCCCAAATATCCAACACGAAAGAAAGGAAAACACGGAAATCTACGTAATCAAGAGATTTGCACAACAAAATAACGTCAGCATAAAGCGTATATTGCCGAAAATTGCAAAAGATACGTTAAGGAGTCTTATCTTTATGTTAGAAGCAAGAGTCAATACCAAGTCAATTAGTCCAGCAATTACGGAAAACGGTGACTGGGTTCAAAACAACAAAGCCATGGCAAAAGTCTTTAACGATTCTTTTTTCTTTTTCATCAGTATTTTCAGTTCAAGACACAAATCATGTCTCGAACCAGTTTCAATGATAAGAGGTGAACGTTCTGCAACATGCTGACAAAATTGACACACTATCAGCAATAAACGGAATAAAAGTAAATAAAACTTTGGCTGTAGTTAGAGAACTCATGGAAACCATCAGTCGAGACAAAACTGTAAACCATTTAAAGGACCACAGCTTATAAAACGATTCCCAGCACGGTTTTCTGCGAAACAGCTCAAGTCTGACAAATCTGCTCGACTTCTTAGTGATATATTCAACATGTATTGTGGGAGTAAAGCAACTGATTTATCACGATTTTCAAAATGCATTCGATAAGGGGTTTTATTTGCCTGAGTATAGAATAATGCTCACACACCGGGTGTGTGTGTGTGTGTGTGTGTGTGTGTGTGTGTCTCTCTCTCTCTCTCTCCACCTATTTAGTAATCAGATACGAATAAAAGCCTTCCGTCTCATCAATTTTCCTGAAATCACCTTTCTTCAACCTTCTCTTTCCGTAAGGCGTGTGATGTTGCTGCTCGCTCCAATCTACAAGTATCATTCCGGGCACTGTTCTCATGAACCGTATGCATGTGTCCCCACACTCAGGGTTTGGACCCGTGGCACGCCTCCGGCAGCTGCTTCCCACAACTTGTATGTGGAGACCGGCTACTCGAGGACTGGTTATGATATTTGCTCCTTTTCTCTAACAACTAAGATATGGAACTCTTTTCCATATCTTTCCGTCTTCATCTAATCTTTCTTCCTTTAACAGTCAGGTCTACAAACTTTTGCGGAGCCATGACTAACAAAAAGGTGAGCCACAATATGAATTATGTGGAACTGCAAAACGTAAAATAAGAAAAAGACTTCAGCGCTATAATCGCTGGTGACCTAAAAGCAGTGCAAGGAAGAAGTAAAAAGAGCGAACAAGACTTTTGGATTCATAGGAAAGCCTTATTAATTCAAGTCTAGGGAAATTATCCTTACTCTTTCACAATTCACTGGTGCGCCCTGATCTTGAAATCAGTTTTAGTCTCTCTACCTAAAAAATGACAGACAGAATGGAGAAGGTGCAGCGTCGAGCTACCAAGATGATTACCGGACTGAGAAACATATCTTATGAAAGCCGACTAAACGACTTGAATCTGCTTAGCTTCGAAAAGAGAAGGTTAAGAGGTGATCGATCTAATACAGGTATTCAAAATGATCAAAGGCTTGACACTTGATTCGTCTGATTTCATCAACAGAAATAGACACAAACTCGTGGTCAAACGTTTTACCTCGACTCAGCGAAGTACCGTTTCTTCAACATGATTGTTAACATATGAAATCATTTACCAATTCGGGTGACTGAAAATAGGACTGTAGTAACGTTTAAGAACAGATGTGATAAATATTTCGCTTCAAGTCCACGACTAACATTATCTGCGCCTCATAGTCACGCTGACAGTTTGCAGGTTCTTTCTCTGAATTATCTGTATACCCTCTTACTTTTCCGCTGATCTGTGAGCTTCTGATATGTTCCACAATCACAAACAGCCTTAGAGGGACCCCGTGCTTTGTTGTGGTTTGAATTCCTTCGTATTACCACAACAGCATATCAACGAACCCCAACCAAAGCCATCACGTCACTCCACCCCAACAAGCAAGTCGCCCACATCCAAGCTACAAAACCAGCCCCAACCATTACATAACTTGTCACATAACCAATCAGACCTAACTACCCCATCCTAATCACCAAACCAGTCAACGTTAATTACCCTCTACCACACCCTTACAATCTGAGCTTCACCCCCTTGCACCTATCAGAGAGTGTATGAGACACACACAGCGTAGTCGTGCCACACACTTCAGAAGCCATGGCTGAGTACCAGTGGCAGCTGGTAGCACCGACTGCAGACTATGTCAGTCACTGTTGCCCCAACCCTTGCCTTATGACTCCTGTCGAAGTTTGTTGACGTACTGCAGAAGTGTGCTATGTAAAACAAAAGTATTTCCATCAACACTAACTTCATTTCTCTTGATAATGTCGTTAAAGATTCGCCAGCTCTTAGTCTGGGATGGGCCATGGTCTTGAGACGGCCCGCCCCACTAACAATGTTTGGTTCGTCCCACATCAGTTACTTCCATCTAGACTTTGCTATCTACCTATGAGCAGCCTGACACAAAAATGTTTCCAGGAATCGAGAGTGTGGACTGAAGAGCCTTAGGACTCAAGGAGGTGGTCCTCCCAGTGTTGTGTATGTCCCCAGTCACCCAATGAGTGGCTGGCCCGCCGAGCCCCACCCCAGCAGCCTCCCCGCCTCGGAAAATTCTCAACAGTTGACATAGGACAAAGAAGACTCGTGGCTTCCGGGCAGACAACACGAGTAAGGTGTCACGCGTCACCCTCCTCCCTGGTGTCTGTGATAGCGTGGGGAGTTGGTAGGGGAGAGGAGGACGGGAGTGGGGGGGTAGAAGGGAGAGAAAGGCAACACAGAGTAAACTGGTTTGGTGACGTCATTACAGGAGGGGAGGAACAATAGAGACGTCCCCACCCGGGCAATACGGACGGCATAATCTGATGGGAAGCTGGAGAGATTTGTGGGTCGTGAGTAAACATCAGCCGAGCAGAGAAAAATAACCCGTGACGGCTTATCATCGTCCATTATACACACTCCTCACCCACGTCCACAATGGCGGTCCCCTATCCGCAGCCCACGCATCCAACTGACGAATCAATCACACGGCATCAAGTCCACTGCGGTATCATTAACCAATAACAACTATATATACACAGCTTTCATGTTGACCTTGTTAAAGAAAATATCTACATATAAAATCTACAACAGTTTCCCAGAGGCCTGTCTCATTGGGACAACAATCAACTAAAAAGGGCGCCATATTTACGTACAATCTTCTAAAAGGCGGTCGAAACACATGGAGCAAATATGTATTCTTTCCTTTTTTCATCAAGGAACGCCTCCACCATCTCGGCTGTGTGGCAGGAGGTCGCATGGGGAAGGCTGTGTCGCGGGAGGTCACAGAGAGAAGCAGAGAAGAGCAATGGCGGTATAATTGGAGGGGAAGCAGAATAACAGATGATGCAGAATGACAGAAGACAAGCGGCCATTGTTGTTGGCTGGGGATGGTAACTCTTGCGGAAGATTTCCTGTGTAATGATTCAGACGGCGAGGGAGAGGGGCGAGGGGTACAGCGGGGGGCGGTGAGTGGTGCAGCACGGGAGGACGGTACATGGTACACCGGGTGATGGAGGCATAAGGTACAACATAGGAGGGCGATATATGGTACAGCAAGGGAGGGAGGCACAATGGGCAACATGAGAGAACGGTACATGGTACAGCAGAGGAAGGAAGCATACGGTAAAACATAGGAAGACGGTGCACGGTACAATGGGAAAGGCAGGCGCATGGGGTCGGGTGGCAGAGGGTGTTACGTGGAGAGAGACATGAGAGACAGTGGAACATGAGGCACCTGGGACACCCCTTCTGACGTATGACCTTGAAACGAAACTTCTGTGTTACAAAATATAAGATTTTCATTAAAATTTTCGGATTACCTTACCAATGTGCCGGCGATGATTTCATTTTTCTTATGTTAGCTAAGACGGCCTAAACCAGATACCCACTTTATCCAAGTTATCGGCCAGCCACGGGGGGAGGATGAACAGCTGGGTCGACTGCGGAGCGACTCCCGCGACCAGGATTCGAACCCACGCAAGCTTGATCTCGGGCGGTCCAGGCATACGCCAAGGTCAGTGAAACTAACCACCACAGGACAGAGGGCAAACTGTTACCAACCTAAGGATGATAAACTTGACAGATCGTCTACCAATGCTGCCTTTGCCTCTTCAGTTTCCCATTTCCCTCCTCGAGAACTCTCTTCCTCTCTCTCAGTGTTCCCCCTCCCTCCTCACAAACTCTCATCCCCCACAGCAAAACCCGTTTATTCACCCTCTCCTCTCAAACCGAAACCCATCCCAGTGCAACCACCTCCGTCTCTATCCTCACAACACCCCTAACTAGATGTGACCACCCCAGCTCTACCCTCACAACACTCACAACCCAGAATGATCCTCTCCTTCACTACCCTCACAATACTCACAACCCAGTATGATCATCTTCCCCGACAATAACCCACCACAGTTTAATCAGCAGCACACCACTACCTTCCCCATCACATCATGGCCACTGCTCGTCTCTCCCTATCAACCCAATAATTTCCAAGTTTACCTCTTGAGCACAACGGTACGGTCCTTGAGCACAAAGGTACGGCACCTGAGCACGACGGCACTGTTTCTCAGCGACACAGCATGTCCCTAAAGTACGACGGAATGTACGACGGAATGACCCTTAGCCATGATAGCCATATCTGAACTGACCCTTAAGATCACACCGTCATAACCACGTGTTGTACCGTCGTGCTCAAAGATGGTACCATCGGGCTCTAGTGGTTACCAACACCAGTACCATCCCCAGTAAAGATCACCCTACACTGTTCCTTCCGTCAACACTGGCCGCCCGAGCCCGCCAACTCCCGCTACCTGCCCCGCGGCCCCAGACAACTCTGTTACCCCAAAGCTGTCATCATCAGCTCAATCCCCCAAATCCTCGCTAATTTCCGCTCCGCCAGCCTCTATTCTTCCCCTCCAACGGTTCTAAAGTGGGTCATTGTGTATACGAGCCTTGGTCTTCGGCTCTGGCGAACGAGAGTATCTGAAACATTTATCGCCAGGCACGAGAGGAGCTGGGAGGGAAGTGTGTACCAACTATACACTTTCAACCTCAATGTCACCTTAAGTGTACGCATCTATTCGAAATTTCGTTCCTCTAGACGATATATTCTTTCGTTCCAAACACTTACATATAAGGTGCAGTCCGTAGCAGTCCACATCAAGCTGTACCGTGGGAATTATAGAGGCAGTTCGCGCGTCCCTCCTTATGTACTGGGTAAGCCAAGTTCCAGAATGAACTGATGAGGTGAGGCCAACATGACCGAGTCAACGTAATGCCACATAACCATCATCCATCCTACGCCAGGTTATGATCATAACCAGCGACTTTAGTCACAAAGGGACCTCGCCGCTACGATGCTCTCTTATAACATCTTGGCTGCCTGTATATTCTCTACCACCACAGGCAACGACTTAAGTTCTGAGTGACAAACTCCAGGTGTTTTAACGATACACCATCAAACAAGGTGAATGAGATGATCACTACAATTCCTAATCACGCAGACGTTGCCGTAATAATATCTTACCACTTCCCCGCTCACACACTTTACCAAGAGAAGCTCGCAAGGTCCACACAAAATGGAGGTGACCTCCCTCTGTAATCAAGTAACCACCAACAGGAAGTTCTCGGTACTGCCCCATCCAGTAATCACCAGCAGGAAGATCTCACCATCACCCAAATTAGCAACACTTCCCAATTACTCAACAGGTGCCACACGACGCTGGTAACACTTCCCGATCACGGAGCACCCAAAACTTAATCGAAGTTCAAAACTCCTTAAAGTCGATGTCGATGCCTGGGGAAGCTCTCGACGCATCCAGTCACACCCTAGCTGACGACCAGTACTCCCTGGTCACAACCTCACACAACTACCTGCAAAGACGGCTACCCAAGTAAGCTCTCATCATCACATTACCTCATCACGGAATCGCTGACACACTAACCTCGCAAAAACTCGATCTCGTAAACTCCTCACAAAGCGCCCGGCACAACCGATCGCACAGCCGCCACTCTGAAAGCTCTCACCACTCGTGGATCAGGCAGCTCTGGGCAGTAGCGTCCCTCACGGGTATACATTAAACATAATGGTGTAGTCTGCATCACCAACCACCGCCCCAGCACAACACCCGCCGGGTCACGAGCACAGAAATCACCACAACCAACCGCCCATCAGAGTGACTATGATGAATGAAATTCAAAAACGACAGGGGAAAAAATCTTGGCACACTAACCATAAGGGCCAGTCTCGATGCCTGGGGACGCGGCAGAATGATCCTTAAGAGAGACTGTGATCAGCCTCCAGTCATCCATTTCCCGGGTGTGGGGCCGAGATAATGCTGTCTCCCTGACTATTAATCCACCCACCATGAACCAGATGGCTACACCTCTCATACACTACTCTCATTTTCACGACTTTTCCGTTCTTCATCTTTAAGTATCTTTTGGCCTGTTATTTATCTGATTCCTTTTTGTGTTGCCTGTTACGCAAGACAAGCACTTAAGTCATCGCTTCATCAGTCAATGTGTCACTCGTCCGTCCGTCGCTTGTCACTTTTGGGTGTATTAGAGAGGTGTTTGATCAGACCCGTCATGGTCAGGTCAAACGCATCAAACTGTATATTTTCAGCAGTAATTTCCCTGTACGTCAACAATGAATGGCATAAGACCCAAACCTCAAGGATGGTTTTTGCCTCAAGTTGTCCTGGAACTTTCCCAGCTCATAACTTTGAAAAAAAATACACCTCTGGCTACGCACACGACTGTATATGATGTAGATATTTTCCAAACAGTGTTTCCATCCATCTTATTTCACTTCCAATAGCACAGCTTCACTGCGGACGACTTAACCTTTCCTTGGAACACCTTACCAGTTTTTTGTTTGCTTACTCTCTGGAACCCACTCAACAGTTAATTCCTTTACTGTCTGTGTAACGAGTACGATCAGTCAACGATGAAAATAGAAAAAAATACTCAAGACTTTGGGCTGTGGACACCAGGGCGAGGACCTCCCATCCTCAAGTGTCCCTATTGGACTCTCCTTCACTGACACTCATCACCTCCCCAGCTAGGGTTGGTTAACCCCCTTGAGCACAATGTTACGGCCCTTGGGTCAGAAAGCTTGGCCTTGGACCTGACCCTAAAGGATCTGTTCAAAGCCTAAGTCATTTTTGTGCTGTCCTGGTCAAGGGGGAAGCCCTTTAACCATCTGTAAACTCTCTCCTTTGGTAAGTTTATCCCGACGACTCACGACTCTTTCACTAATCCAGTTCTTTACGTCCTTTCTAAACATGTTCCCCGGCTTCTTGTCATGGTCTGTAGTTACTCTGGTGCTGCATCTGATGAGGACTTGTTCACTGTCAACACTGTCCAGCTGATTTAGAAACTTGAAGGTTGTTGTGACGTCCCCCTCTTCTCCCCTTAGCTTCTCATAACATCTCATTTCTTTTTTTATTCAGGCGCCATCTCTCCCTCTCGATCACATCTTCTGTGTTTCTTTCGGTGCGCTGACTACTCATGGGAGGTATAAATCAGTTTGGTCCGATATATGTTAAATCTATCGAACATTCCCTATTCATGTATTTAAATGCAATTCTAATATTTGCCACCAAACAGTCTGATTTCACAATTCTCCTGATGTGCAGCTCTGGCGACAGACTAGGCTCAACGTCGACCCGTAGGTCTCTTTCAAACAAACACTCCAGTAAAGAATTTCCCGCTAAGTAACTGTCTCACCAAGGCCTTCTTGCACTTTGTCCCATCTTCATTACCTTGCACTTACTTGGACCGAATCTCATCATCCAACTATCTCTTTGGAGTTTGTCAACGTCCCGCTGTAAGCTGACGCATTCACCGTCAATCCTTATTTATCTCATGACCTTGGCATCATCCGCAAACATGTACCGTGAGTGGACTAAGACCGAGCCCTGCGGCACACACTTGTTACCTCAGCCCACTTCAAGGATGCATCTCTCACCTGCATCCTTTGCCCCCTTCTACACAGGAAATCCTCTTTCCAACAGAGGACTCTGCCTCCTAATCCTGCCTGTAGGTCTCGCTTATTCATCAATCTCCAATGGGGTATAGCGTCAAAGGCTTTCTGGCAGTCAAGGAATACTGAATCAAAGCATCCATCCATTTTTTTCTAAGATGAAGCTCACCCTGTCACAGAAGTCTAGAAGTAAAGAATGACTACCTTTCCATAAAACTGTGTTGTCTCCCATTCTGATAGTTTCTCTTTTGCAAGTAGTCGCTCATTTGCTTTCTAGTTATCTTTTCCAGCATTCAACAAAATACGCCAATTATTTTGACTGGCCTGTAGTTTCATCACGACCATGGATCTTATATGAGCTAAGCTGTTAGTATAGCCTGATTACATCATTTCTAACAGACTTTATGATTTCCATGACTTCTTTTCCTTCACAACTTGGGGAAGCTGGTGCAGTATTGTCTCCAAAATGAAAATACTTTGAAATTTATCATTCAACTCATATATTTCCTCATCATCCTCAAGAATTCTTTCACCTAAATCCCTTGCCCTGATTCTTTGCTCTTTAAACAACAGTTAAGGAAAAGTTTTGGACTGTCGCTTGCTGTGTCCACAACGCTCTTTCCAGAATCTCTTTGTTTCACCCTCCTTATCTTACAAAGTTCATTCCATGCTCTCCTGTATCTTTCATATGATAATTGGCTGCAGTGTGCTTTATATCTCTTCCACAATACGTCCCTGGCCTCTTTCGCTTTGTGATATTTCCCGCTAAACCAAGTCTCTCCATTTCGACCCTCCTCCTCTACTGGCTTCCACGGGAAACAATGTTATGACCCACTCATTGCAGATTTCACAGTACCTTAGATCTACAATACTGATCTGTACTCTTGTTATGGAACTCCTTCTCCCGCATATTCCTCTTAAAATTTTCATCAGCTCCACTTAGTTGCCTCGACTGTATTTCCTCACTGGGTCCTGTGCCCATTCTGATGCCTCTTTTGCTTCATCCTTCCACAACGTGCTCAAAACCAAGCACTACGTGATGCCTTTCTTAACAGGAGCATAATATTTCATGTGTTCTATTTCCATGGTACAATGCGTAATGATAAGATTAAGGAGAGATGGTGTATCGTCTTCTCTAGTCCTCGTATGATCTGTGACACGATGATGCCGGAAGTTCTCCTACATACCTTCCAGGAATTTGTGTTTCCATGTTCTCCATGCGAATTTAAGTTTTTCTAGTTTGTATGCTTGTAAATGAAATCTCTTATTGTCAATGCAGTCCTTGACAATCTCCTGAGAAGCAAGTACCTCGCTACCCTCATGATCATTCTAATTGTTCCCTCACCGTTCATAAATCACCAGTTCTGGGTCACTGAAGTTCATTAGAGGGCTGTGAACAGTATTACTATACACTTCTTATCGACAGTAATCCTGTCCCTTCTATGCTGTGTAAAGGCAACATCTATTTAGAGTTGCTGGAATTTACCGGCATACCTTATTAGAAAGGCCAGGCACCCCCTCCTTATCTTCTCCGTGTACTCCTCCGGACAGATCAGGTTATCAGGTTAGACTTTAAGTTCTTTTGTGAATTTTGTCTTCACTATTCCTACGATCTTTGAATATCAGCTCTTCATCATTTGCCGCCAGGCCATGTGCATTTGTATAGAGAACTTTCTGCCTAAGGTACTCGGTGCTAGTTAGTTCCAACTTCCTAGAACTACAAGTCAAGGTTTTCCTCTCTCTGGCTGGATCCATCCGATACCTTTCTTTTATGCCTTTTGCCTCTTCTCTCTCTTCCCTTGATCTGTCACTCGTGATTAACACTCCTTTGAACCGATCTTTTTTTGGCAAGATTATTTGCCTGCTTTAGCACTTCTTGACTACACACCATATCAAATGTTACCCTAAGTGGCTTTACCATAGTTATTGACTTTCCTGTATTTCCTCATCCTCCTGACTTCTTACATCTCTCAACTTGCTTTTGCCACGTCCACCGCCTCAAGTTGTCATTTGACCTGCTCCGATTTTTCTGGCTTCCCTTTCCTCGTTTGGAAGCTAAATCTCTTCCAGCCCAAAGTCCATCAGAGATTTACACCAGCTAACCTTCCTCTGTACGGCTTCCCTCATCTGCATAGTGACCCACCTTTCTCTTATCTCCTGCAAGTCTCAAAATGTCCTCCTTCTTTTCTCTTAGCTTATCTAAATTCTAGTTTTTCATTGTTGCACAGCTTCCCTTATCAATCTTTGCCCTTTTAATTCCTCCATCCACTCCATCACATGCTTCCTGTATTTAACTGCCTCCTCAATACTTATATATAATACATCATTATACCTACCTTCCCTCTTCAGGGATCATAGGCTTGTGGTGTTCTTCAATCAATTCTGCTATGCGGTTACCTTCTGCCCCAATATCTTGTTCTTGTTCTAGCAATTGCCTATCCTCACCTGCATTCAAGCTTAGAGTAACCTCCTATCTTTTTTTTTTAAATTTTACTGTCATGTTCCAACAGAGTTTTGCTTTATTCTGTCCAATTCTGATGTTCTCAATCGGTATTCAAAGGCTCCTCACATAGTTCTCCAGTCTATCCTCTATCTTCACCTTCAGTGCCCGCGGATATTTCTTATGGTCCCTTGCAAAGTCTTAACCCCTGATCCTCTAGCTGGTATACTCCGAGCAGGAGCTTGTCTACCTTAACCACAACGTGAGAGCTGCCAGCTGTCAGGTTCTTTATTTCCTCCTTGGTATCCTCTCTCTCCCTTGAGAGATCTTCAAAATCAATACCTACCTTCACTGTCTCAAGCTACCGGGAATAGTTCTTTTTGCCGTATACATCACTGACATCGATATCGGGATGCCTATAAAAATATCAAAATTCCAAGACGATATCAAACTGGGAAATAAAGCCAGAGCGAAAGTGAACGAGCACGGCTGCAAGGTGACACAGACAAACTCATGGTAATGACTCACAGGTGGAAAACGAATCTAAACATCGACAAGGGCGTTTTTTTTTTTTCATATCGGCAGCGAAAAGCGAGAGTTAAGGTGCGGTGTGAATTTTGTTCGGTTATAAAAGGTACGTGAGGAAAAAGGCTTAGGTGTTATAGTCTCCAATGACTTACAGCCAAGTAAACAGCACACTGAACAAAATTTCAGACTTCATAAGAACACAATTCATCCTCGCTCTCTATCAATAATAAGCACTGGTGTGTCCCTACCTTGGAATACTCTGTTCAACATTAGTCACCCCTACTTGATCAAAGAAGTAGACCGAATGGAGAGAATACAGAGGCCAGCCACCAAGATGATCCCTGGACTGAGAAACAAATCCTGAGAGGGCCGACTAAAGATGAGGTAAACTCTCTTTTTACTTGAGAAGAAATGGCTGTCATTTAACACAGGTATTCTAAATCATCAAAGGTTTTGACAGTCTCGATCTAAACAGCTTTTCAAAGATGGAACATGATGATTTCACTCAAGTAATAGAGACAAATTCGTGAGCAAAAGTTTTACTTCGAATGAGGCAAAGTAATTTTTCTTCAACAGGATTGTTAACGTACGGAATGATTTGCCAATATGGACAGTTGAAAGCAACACCTTTCAAAAGACTTGAAAAATACGTCGCTTTAAGTACGCGAATGACATTATTCTGCCTCCGTATTTATATAAAAATTTTATAATTTTCCTTCAATAAACTGTTGTCCTCTTACCACACTAAAATCATGCATTCCACCTCTTCCGCTACCAGAAAAAATATCGAAAGGACCCCACTGGTCTGTTGCAGTTTGTATCCCTTTGTCTTCTTTGTATAAGATAAATATTCTTAAAACAGAAACATCTAAGAAAAAAAAAAAAGCAGGGTACAATTTGTGTAAATTCAAAAATGCAGATTTAATCTAAGTTCAGACTATCTTGTTAAAAGTTTTACGTGATCCATTTTGGCCAAGGGTTTTACGTTATGAATGTTCAACCCACACCAAAATATATATTAATATCTCAAAAGGAATTACTGTTTTTTTATATACAAGTCACAAAGTCAAATGGACAATAATACATACGGATAACAAATAATTATATAATGTTCTTACCACACCCATACGACGTATATCTAACACACTATTATTAAAAGATTAAAAAAAAATAGAGGTATCTCCAATCTTAATCCCTTTAAACGTAGCCATATAACTAAATATTACCCTAAATTCTTGTGAAATGTGTCATCATTCATGTTGAGCTCATACAGCAATGATGCTTGTAGACAATAAAATGTGAACTAAAATTATTTCCATGATACCCATCCAAAGTCACGGTCACTTATCTAAAGCCTGTGTCATGCAAATCAACTGCCATGGGAATATACAATGAAAATAGTCTATCACACTAAAACTAATTAATCTGATGTCTGACTTAAAAATGATCTGGGTGCTAAACGTTAAATCAATAATCATCTCTTTACATAAAAGAAGGAAACGCCGAAGAGCAAGCCAAGGCCAATATCTGAACACTGATGACTAGCACGTCAGTTGAGAGAGCGTTACCCAAGCTTACCCAAGCGCTCCTGTTGCGAGATGTGGGCGGGAAATGTTTGGTCGGATCCGATAAGTCAGTTTTTAATGATCTTTTAAACCTATGAAAAGTTTATGAAACTGACCTTTTTCTAACGTTTGAAAAATACGCTGAGCAAAAATGTAAGAAGAAACAAGGATGATTACAGTGTACTGGTGTCCCGGGGATGGCCTCCAACAATACCAAATCTGGTCGGTTTATGTAACAAGTTCTGATGAACACTAACGACATATACTATAGAAAGGCTGGAAGGCTGAAAGAGGATCGTTAAGAAAATAACCAGTCGAAATACTGTATCTTTACACGTACTTATAAAGTTTCGTTCGGGTGGTTCATAAGTTTTATGGCAGCAGTGGGTGCGAGGATATATGTATGATAAACTTAGACATGAGTGCAAGTATGGCCAGTCCACTCCACTGGCACAATGTACATATGCACGCCAACAATACAAAGACAAGAGCTAGAATATATACCTAAAATTCTATTCGGCAGACTCTCTGATTAGAAGTCTCAAAAACATGCTTAGAAATAGCAGAGATGCCAACCATAATTTGCCGTTGCTACCAAACTGTCCATTGGATACTGTCTCCAGCACCTTAACAACGCTTCACCCTATATAGATGATTTAAACCCCCACCAGCCGCTTATGAATAGGAGATAGGTCGTTTGTTTTCACTTGGTTACAGCAGCTGTAGATGGCCTTTGTCATCTTTTACTGGCAAGCAGGTGATTGTTTTGTTTATCAATACTTTTTCTTCATTCCTTCTCTGGTGACGTGCAGCTTACATTTACAAAACAAAAAGAAAAAAAATTGAAAAAGGCGTGGGAAAGATGCCAAAAATCACGTGAACAAGAATATTCTAAACGTGATGTAAGCGGAGAGAGCTCATCCCTACGTGATTTTTGATCAAGAAATTTGGTTCACACGTGTTTTACGAAGCGAACATCCTCGCCTCACTGACGATCATGCAGGGATGACCTTCCTGTAGCTGTATACTATCTTATCATGTTTGCCTAGTTTTTCTTACTGTTTTAATTACTCCAGCTGTGTGTATGTATGTACTTTCTGTGTGTAATAAATAACGCTCTGCGTGTGTGTGTGTGTGTGTGTGTGTGTGTGAGTAATCGTGCATAAGCAGGGTACGGCGGGATCCCTTAAGACGAGGTCCTGAACGATGTTGTAATCTCTCCAGTCCACTGATGATGATACAGTCAGTTCAGTTTCACTATTTTATTCCTTGATAGAGGAATCGGGATCCTAGAGCTTGTTGGGGGTGACTTCTTGCTTGTGGTAATACCACTTTTATGGGGATTCCACTAACAATTATACAGCCACAAAACCACGTTTTCGAGGAGGCACTCCACGCAGCAGTGAAATGATGACCTCTCTTGAAGGGGACTGTTCCTCGACAAGACTACTTCTCTACGCCCGCTAACGATGATACAACCTCACCGATGGTAACGTTTCACTCGATGCAGACAGAGTTCAGTAAGACCTTACATACACACACACACACACACACACACACATATAAACGCACGTAAACACACAGGAACATTTATAAACATGCACACTTACACCTACACATTCTATGTATCATTTACAAACCTAGACATGACTTTTCTTTTTATGTTGAAGGCTCCAATCACGGACAAAAGTCCACATCAAGGCCGGGCCCTAATTAAAATATAGAGAGAGTTGAAAAATTGGGAAAAAACAGACAGGGAAAGTATTTACAAATTTTTGAGAAAGTGAAAAACATGTCTCTTGAAATGAGCCA
>JAYMFT010062268.1:0-14868 GCA_038088735.1 Panulirus argus | reverse complement strand
CCCTTTTTAGAAATTTAAATACAAGAAGGGGAGGGTTTCCAGCCCCCCGCTCCCGCCCCTTTTTAGTCGCCTTCTACGACACGCAGGGAATACGGGGGAAGTATATATATATATACACTAAGGCTCATTTGTCGCTCTCGTTCTTTTTCTCGTTCTCAACTCATTTCCTCTCTCAGTTCGGTCCTATGAAGCATCCCGGAATGAGAAAACAGTGACGCTGGGAAATACAATAATGTTAAAACGCAATTTCCCCTTATACGTCTTTCAAAAAATCCTTTGTTTCCAACTGTTGAATGTCAAAACACCTTAATTCAACCCTGCAATAATATAGATATGTTGAACATAACCAAATCTTTCACTCTGTCCTGGAAACCCCACATAATGAACATAACAAAGCCCACTTCTCAAAAGAAGGGGCTGTTGTATAGGAGCGTAATCAATATTCTTGTGAGCAGCTGTTGCATATCTACAGGAGTTTTATTCGCCCAAGTATGAAACGCTGCTCACAGTCTGGGCTGACTCATCATTCACTCATCTACTAACCAGACCGGAATCAAGAACTCCTTTCCTTGCCAAACGCCGCGAAATTGCTGCTCGCTCCTTGTTCCAGGGGTACAAATCTGGTCATTGTTCTCGTGGCTGCGTGTGTTTCCATCCCTAGGGCACGGACCCGTGGCGCGCGTTTGGCTGCTGCTTCCCACAGTTTCTGTGTGGAAGTCGACCACTCAAGGATTGGTTGCTATGATGTCTCCTCCTTCCCTCTAACAGCTAAGCCGTAAAATTTTCTTCCACCTTTTGTTTCCTTCTTTATAGAAACTTTCTTCCTTTAGGAGTCAGGTGTACTTTCTTCTTGCACCCGAAGATGCTTTGCCTGTGTCATGTCGGTCACTATAAAAAACATCTGTAAAAATTGTGGGTAATTTACTTAGATACAGTGATTTCTCTCCGGCGTTTGTTTCATTTACAAGCGGGCGATGTGGCAATTGAGGGAATAATTGGGGGACATGGGGTATTCAGTAGGGTGAATGGAAATGGCGAACAGCTTGTGGTGCTGTGTACTGAAAAGGAACCGGTGACTGGGAATACCTGGTGCAAAATGAGGATCATAAGTATACGTGGAGTAAGGACGAAGGTAAGCGGGCATTACTGAATGTCGTTCTACTTGACAGACGTGTAGAGGAAAGACTCTTGGATATGAATATGTTGAAAGGGGCAGCTGGTGAGATGTCTCATCATTACCCGGTGGAGATGAGGGTGAAGACTGTTGAGGTTTTCGAAAAAGAAGAAATAAGATGGGAGAGAAGAAGATGGTGAAAGCAAGAGAGCATGGAAAGGAGAGCTGTGTGAAGGATTACTGGGAGAGATTTAGTGTAGATGGTAAAACGGAGTGAGTACGAATAGGGAGCGGGATATGTGCGAGAAAAGTTTTTGGCATGCTGAGGGTGAGAGGTGGGTAGGTGGGAAAGGTAGTGAGCGGTGGGATGATGAAGTTAAGTTGCTGGTGATAGAGAAAAGTGAGCTGTATGAGCGGTACTTACAGGGAAGGAGTGCGAGTAAGATTTACAAGTGGAAGCGGCAGGAGATCAAGAGGATGGTGCAGGGACTGAAAAAATAGGCAAATGAGAGCTGGGGTGAGCGATTATCAGAAAACTTCAGTGAAAATAAGAAAATGTTTGGGAAGGAGGTTAATTGTGAGAGAAAAACAAGAAAACAAATGGAAACTTCGGTGAAAGGGGCAAATGGGGAAGTGGAAACATGTAGTGATGAGGTGAGGAGGAGATGGAGTGAGTACTTTGAAAAACTGTTGATTTGTTTGATGATAGAATGGCAGATATCGGCCGTCTGAGCCAGGGAGGAATTGCGAAGTGAGAGTGGTTTGGTGAAAAGAGAAGAGTTGGTGAAAGCCTTATGTAAGATGATACATGGCAAGGCGGTTGGAGTAAATGGTATTGCAGTTGAACTTCTTATGAAACGAGATGACTGTCTTGTTGAGTGTTTAATTAGGATTTCTAATGCATGCGAATAAAAGTAAGTTTATTAGGTTTAGCAATGCAAAGAGAGAGGTTAGCAGGGGTGTGAGTTTTGATGGAGTAAACTTGGAGGAAGTGAAATGTTTTAGATGCCTAGGAGTTGACATGGCAGCGAAAGGAACCATGAAAGCTGAGATGAGTCATAGGGTTGGTGAATGGGCAAAGGTTCTGGGAGCATTGAAGTATATGTGGAAGGAGAGGTCACAATCAGGGAGGGCGAAAATGGGTATGGTCAAGGTGTATTAGTCCCGACGGTGTTTTGTGGATGGGACGCGTGGGGTATTGATGAGAATGTGTGGAATGTGTTGGAAATCAAATGCTTTTAGGCAAAATGTGGTGTGAGGAGAGTTGATCGAGTAAGTAATTAAAAGGTAAGAGAGAAATGTGGTTAAAAGAATAGTATGGTTGAAAGAACTGAAAAAGATGAGCTTAAACGTTTTAGACATGTGGAGAGACTGAGTGAGGAGAGGTTGACAAAGAAAACATATGTGTCAGGTAAAGGAAGTAGTGAATAAGATTTTGAGTGCTTGGGGCCTGAACTTGTAGGCGGGTGAAAAGTGTGCACGAAAGAGAGTGAACTGGAGTGATGTGGCATAGAAAGGGCGACGTGCCTTCAATGGACGGAATCAGGGCATGTGAAGCATCCGAGGGAACCCTTGGAAAAATCTGTGGGGCCTGGTTGTCAACCGGGAGCTTTGGTTTTCGGGCATTGCACATGATAGCTAGGGAGTGGGTTCGTGAGCCAATGAGTCAGTTTCTTCGTCTTTTCCTATCGCTATATCGCTGACGAAGTAAACGGCCCACAAGTATGGGGATATATATATATATGTATATGAAGTAGAATGGTATCATCGTTTGACGAAGGCAATTACTAGTGGTGGTAGTGGGAAGCTGCTTACCCTCCCACCTTGCACCATCACTTTCTATAATCAGTAACAAAAGCCAAGCAAGAATTTGTCCTCGATTCCTCAGCTTGGGATATGTGACCGTACATGGCTATAGACATGATCAAGAGAGGAGAGAGAGATAGGTGTTATGTTCAACGAGAGAAATCTTGTTGTTCTGGCACTGAGTGAAATTTACTAGTGACGTCTGATCATTCAGGGGGCGAGAGGCGTAAATTTGGATGAAATGAGTTGGAGCGATGTGGTATATGGGGGAAGACGTGCTGCTAATGGGATGAACCAGGGCTTATGAAGTGGCCACGTTAAACTTTGGAATAGTCTCTATGGGCATGGCTGTGGATGGCTTGGGCTGTATTCGGTACATTAAACATGACAGCAAAGGCGGGAGAAATGATTAGTCATAAAGGAAAGAATAACCGAGAAAATTTCATAACGTTAAGATCATGTAACAATTCTAGCCTCCAGCTGCCGTCGGGGACAGACACCAGCGAGTGTGAGATGCGTCACCACAGCACATGCAGATCGTCTCAGCACTTGAGCATGAGATGAATTGATAGGGTTTTTCTGAATATAAGATTATCTAATGATAGTAGTTATTCTTAATATAACTTCTTGCAATGGTAATAGTTCTTACAATGATGATAGTTATTTTGCATTTGATAAAATAGTCTTAGTACTGCTTGACATGAAATGATAACCCCCTTGTGAAATGTAATAACAGCAAAAGATGAAGGATTGCTTCGAAAAACTGGACGCTGCTCTTGAGGTGGAAATTATCTACGGTGTAAACGAAAGAAGAGTCCGTGTATCACCCGTGTTCTTCATTCCTCACCCAGCCAAGCGCTGAACTGTCCTGACCCCCAGTTACTACTGTGATTATACCTCTTGTTGCTAGTCATCGCACCAGTTTCCTGTGATTTTTCTGAATATCTCTGTACCGGATACGCGGGCCCTTCGTCCTCCTCTGTAAGCTAACTCATAGTACTGCTCTACAGACCCACCCTGTACTGCGCTGTAACATATCTATGTACTGAATGCCTGGTCCTTCAGCCTAACTCTGTAACTCGCCTCAACCTGTAGTTTTGTAACTTTGTACACTTAGGCTTGTCGAGAGCCTGTAATGTCTTGTGAGGAGGTAAACAAACTGATGATATTAACTAGGTACTTAACTAACTAACTACTAGGTACCTAACTAACTAACTAACTAACTAACTACCTAACTAACTAACTAACTAAGCCCTCCAAGCACCCGGGGCCCTGCCAGACAGGGTTTTGCCCCTGCTGACGCCAAGCCTTGACCAGGGTCGCGCTCCCCTACCGCTGGGTGTGCAGTCTCCTGCCTTAAGGTCCCCTCTACCACTATTAATTAACTCCCACCCTCTCCCCATCCTTTCTTAACCTCCCCCTTTACCCTCATGCCGTCCTCCTCCTCACCCCATGGGTGTGCACAGTGGGCAAGGAGAGGAATGATGAAGAGAGAATCAGACAAAGAAGAGGAGTCTGTGTCGCTGCTGCCAAGGACACAACACCTCACCAGGGAAAGACTCACATGTTATGGCGACTTTTGAGCTATGATCTGTCGTGTCCTGAGCCTTTGGAAGGTACTGTGGCGTGTCCTGATGTAATGTAAACTATACGTGTTGAAGATGGAGAGCGTGCACACACCCACGCACACGCACGCACACACACACACACACACACACACACACACACACACACACACACAATGACTTAGTAATGTGACTGTACAAGATCTTCCCTGGGCTACCTAAACCGTCTGCTCCATCATCGGTGCTTCCCTCCATCGGTGAAGATGTCCCGCTGACTTCAGGTCTTTGTATGCGTCCCCAACAACGAATTAATAAACCCGCCATGTCACAGTGAGTTATGACCTGCCACCATCATCCCATTCTCCAATTTGTGGAAGTTTTGTGTTTGAATTGGTTCATGCAGAGCCTGCGAGTCCCGGAAGCTTCTTAGCAGTCCGATGACCTTCATAATCTTCATCAGAAGTTTATTCATGAAGCTCTGCTCCACCACTCCCTGCCTCGTCACCTTCCTAGACTGTTTCCATCACAACCTAAAGAAATGAAAGACCGGTGTGACTCATACCATCGTTGCTTTCACCAAAGCTTTCGATCTGGTCAGCCATACTATAATTATTATGTGCCGCTGTTCACGGGAGCTGTCTGCGTGTACTCCCTGACACGCGTTTGGCTTCTGCTTCCCACAGTTTCTGTGTAGAGTCCGGCCACTCGAGGATTAGCTGTTATGATACCGCCTTCTTCCCTCGAACAGCTGAGCTGCGGAATTCTCTTCCTTCTTCTGTCTCTTCCTCTTTACGTAATTTTTCCGCCTTTAAGAGTCAGATGTATAAACATTTGCGGAGCCCTGATTTATTTCTACTTTCTTTTTCTTCAACTTTTATACTTTCACCCGAGATGGCCTTGACTGAGGCATGTTTTGCCCGTGCCATGTCGGTCACTATAAAAGAAGATACGAGGTCGTCAGTACTGCTCTAGGGACAAGCTTCATTCCACGACCTTGTATACTTTCTCAGTAAGAGCTCTACGCCTCCCGGGGAGCCATCTCCCCTATGCACAAGGCACGTCAGCCGCGAGCCCACGCTGTTACAGCGGCCGACCGCGGCGGAGCTCGTAAGGAGGCGATCTGTTCTTCTATGTCACAATAACATCTTTTATTTTTTCATAGTTGTCCATAGATGGCACCCTTGTGCTTCCTCATCCGCGTGAACGATGTCCTGATGGATGCATCTGCAAGAACGGAAGTACTTCGACGACTGTTGCTGTTGCCCGCGTTGAAAACAGCTCTACCGACCACACAGCTCCCACAGCGTCCTTAACAACTTCCAGAGCTGGACCACCAGCAACATCTTCGCCAACAACCAAACCAGAACCGTCACTTACACTCATCAGCCTCGCCTCCAACTGTGTCCCTTCAGTCTCAGTCGACCCCTAACCCCCGCCAGTACGTTCAGTCCGCCAAGCTTCTCAGTGTCACTCTGAACGATAGATTAAGACGGATGGGATCCGTCGAGCAAAGTCATCAAGTCCTCCAGCTATCGTCTCTACATTCTACTCTTCGTAGGGTTATGTCGCTTGGCTTCACCTGAACATGTGTACAACTTGCATTCTTCAGAAACTCACCTGCGCCTCCCCCGCCTGACCATCTTCCCCACTGCCATCACCACACAACAGGGGCTACTGGAACAACGGGTAGAAAAAGAGGATGCAAGATCATACAATCACCTATCAAGAGGCATTACACGTGTATGTCCTCCCAGCTCTATCACAACATCACCTGAACCCGTTCAGATAGTTCATAAAAAAGTTGCTGCACCACCCATCCCCGCCACGTCATATCGTGGCGCCAGAGTTCCCTCGTCCTCAAGCAGTAGTTCGGCGCCACAACCGCACTGAACTCATCCAAGCTCGCGCAAACCAGCGTTAGCACCATCAACAATCAGGGGACTACACCCCCCCCACTACCCACTACCCCACCCCCACCTCACCCCAGTGTCAGTGTAAAGACTACTTGATTACGGCCCCCTCTCCCCCATTTCCTTGTTTAAGCATCACTCTTCATTGTGTGTAGTACCTGTTATATTGTTAACCTTTGGCTGCATGTGATTCAATGAACTGTTAATTGTTATTATTTTCATCACTGTTCTACTAACTCACAATCATACACACACACACACACACACACACACACACACCACTATATAAACAACCACTACACGGGTCGTCGGAGGAACAAAGGCTGCGTCAGTACCAGGAACATGCTCGCGTGTCAGACGGTAGTAATACCAAATGTCGCCTCGGTTTACAGACATCAGTCAAGTGTACGTTCCACCTATGGCGTATAATGTAGGGCCACTCCCCTGCCGTGATGGAGGAAGGAGCAGGAGGGCCGGCACCCTGGCGCAGGGGTACTACCAGCGACGGAGCTGAGGTCCTTCCGGGAAGATGTTATTCCTTGGTGTGACAAAGGGAATCGGTATCGAGTGAAATTTGAGGTGTTTTCTCCCACACTCCCCAAAGAGGAGTGGTGAGGGTTGGTGTCAGGCTCTTTGTGAAGAATGCTCGTGTCTACAGCAAGCTTATTATGTTGTAAGGGAGGGTTACGTCCTTGGTTATGTGTGTGTGTGTGTGTGTGTGTATTTGCCAGTCTGTCTGTCTGTTTGTCTGTACATCTATCATCATAACACTGGACTCGTGTGTAGTGGTTATACATATACACTGTTGATTATGGCCATCATATCACATATAGTCTTCAACATAAGCATGACTGTAGTTTTCACCACACCTGAACCATTGTTGAGCCTGAACACCTGTCTTCTCGCGGAATACACCTGTGGTGGTGTGCAGGTGCTGGGGACATCTGGTACACCTATTGAACGCAGCTGTGCTGGTCTACGCATGATGGTGGCCCTGGCATCCGGCACTCCTGTTAAACACATTTGTATTTGCCCCAACTCTTGAACTTCTTTACTGTCATAAAACTTTATCAAAATTTTTTGTATGCTGTCGGCATATTACACTCATCCACAACTCAGATACGGTAAAAGTACTTTTTTCCATGTCTTCCAACAATTTTCTAATGTACATAGATTCTTGTTACGGCCTTTGGTTGTCCTATTCTTGCATTTCTCGAACTATAGACGTCATCGAACTTTAAGAAACTTGAAAGGTGTGATCAAGTCACCCTTCACACCTCTCTCTTCCAAGATGAGCAAGCTCATTACCTGCAACGTCTCAACGCACTTCAGCTTCCTTAACCATGGCACTATCTTTGTTTACTCCTCTGGACCCTCTCTGTTAGTTCTTTGTGCTTCTTTAAGTGCGGTGACCAAACATAAGAAGCGTATTCTAGTTTTGGTCTGTCATACACAGAGAGCAGCCTTCTGTGCCATATCCAGTAACGTACAAGCGATTCTAACAATTAACACCAGACAGTTTATCTCCTTTACCGTCCAAGTGAGGAGAAGCTCTGGCGACAGGCCAGATGCAATTTCGGCTCCTAAGTCTCTCTCACACGCAGATTGCTGCAGTTTATTTTCACAAGACGTTACGCGCATCAAGGCGTTTTTCTTTTTCCACTGTGTCCCATTCCCATTATTTTGCATGTACTTGGAATGACTTTCATCAGCTATATGCCAGGCCGATCTTAAAGTTTTTCTTGGCCCCTTTGTAAGCTGATAAAATCCTCATAGTTCTCTGCGTCCCTCACGACCTCAGCATCATCTGCAGACACATCAAGACATGAGTCCAGTCCTCCTGCAAAGTTACTTATAAAAATCAAGATTAGCAATGGTCCCAAGACCGAACCTTGTAATTCCCAGACCATCTTTAGGGGTCACCCCTTAAATGCATATTGTATCAACATGTAATAAATTATGTAATTTGCTAACCATTAATGGATTCTCTTTATTTCTGCTTGAAGGTCCAGTTCTGTACCAAGCTTCCTATGTGACTCAGTGTCAAATAGTCTCTGACAGTTCACAGACACAATCCACCCACCCATCCAGCTCTGATTTGCTGGTGTATAGGTGCTCTGGTATCTGGCAAATCTGTTGAACACACCTGCGATGGCTTAAAGGTGTAAGGGCTCTTGCACCTGGCACACCTGTTGTACACACCAGCGTTTCTGAACAGGTGCTGGAGGTTCTGGTATCAGGCACACTTGCTGAATACACCTGTGCTGTTATAAAGGTGTTCTCAGGCGCTGGCATGCCTGTTGAGCACACCTGTGTTACTGATGCTGCGGGTTCTAGTGTCAAGCACATCTGTTTTAACACACTTGTGCAAATGTATACGCGCCAACAACTCTAGCGTCTAGCACACCTGTTTAGAACACCTCTTCTGATGCAAAGGTGCTGGCCGACCCTAGTATACCAGTTTAACACACCTAAATTGTTGTACAGATGCTTTTTGGGACAACTGATGAGCATACCTGTGCTAATGTGCACGTACTGGCCTGCTTTGGCACACCTGTTGAAAACATCTGTGCTTGTGTTTAGGTGTTGAGGCTCTAGCATTTAGCACATATGTTGAACACGCCTGTACTATTGTACAGGAGCTGGTTGGCTCCGGCACCTGGCACACCTGTTGAAAATACCAGTTCTGGCATCTGGCACACCTGTTGAACACACCTCTGCTGGTGTTTACTTGCTGACCGGCTTTGATACCCGACGTCTGTGCTGAATACACATGTTAATTACCGACTAGGACGGTACGGGAAGGAAGCTCTACACTCGTGGGGCCCCATCTCTTGAGCTTTCTCTACTACCATACACTTTCAATCTGCTGTATACTGTCAGCATTCACAGTTTCAGCTCTAGGCTTATCCCATTCAACCACGACTCTTGCAGCTTAAGAGTAATTCTTTACATCTTTTCTAAGAAGCTTCTTGCTCAGTTTCTCGTTATGGTCTCTGATTCCTCTGTCTTTGAATCTTTCGAAGAATTATTCACCATCGACTTCTTCATTCTGGTTTAGAAATTTCAGTCTTATTCGCTTCTTTTCCATTGTGGGCAAATTCATAGCTTCTAATCGTCAATGTAACCCAGTTTTTTTAGTTCTGCTACCTTCTTTTTGCCCTCATCTTTACCTTCTCTAGTTGCTCTTTGTACTTCATTATGTACCATGATCGTATTTTGGAGACATCCTAGTTTATGGTATGAATAGTTTGTTGAGCCTTTCTTATCCACGCACTCGAAAGCCATGCTAATATCTGCGTCCAGACAGTCATTCTCTTCAGTCTTTTTCTAAAGAGAAGTTCTGGCGAAAGGTTGAGTGCAGTGTCACTTCCCAAGTTCCTCTCAAACAGATTTCCATAGTTTATCTCCTGCTACATTACGCTTATATCGAGGCCATCTTTCTCGGTGCTCCATCCTCAACTCGCGTTGAATTTCATCAGTCATATGCCATAACAAGTTTGGAATTTGTCTAGGTCCCCTTGTAAATTGATGCTCTCTTCACCACTATTTATTTCCCTCATGACCTTGGCATCATCTGCAAGTATATATATGAATTTTTAGTTCAGTTCTTGTGTCAAGGCGTTTACAAAGACTTATAAGAGTAATGATCTCGGGACCGAACCCTGAGGCACACAGCTGGTCACCCCATCCCAGTTCGGGAAAGCAACACTGCCATGCGTCCGTTGTTCCCTTCCATCTGACTAATTTTCTATACATCAAGCATGTTTCGTCCCCATTCTTAACAGAAGATCTAGCTTCTTACCATCACCCTTTGTCGTAGAGTGTCAAAAATTCTCTGGCAGTCCAGGAACAAGCAGTCATCATCTTTTGTCTGAAGCTGGGGTTATTCTGTCATGAAAGTCTACATGTTACACATGACCTCCTTTCCCCAAACCGTGTTTTCTCTCACTTAAGTAATTTCTCCTTTGTAAGTATTTATCCACTTGCTTCCTGAATATCTTTCACAGTGTTTTACAGACCATACTTCTGAGAAAGACTGGTGTTTGCTTTAGCTATCTCCTTTCTGAGAAATAGGCACGACATTAGCTCTCTTACACTCCCACGGCACAAGTGATATTTTAAGCAATATTTTGAGAGGCGTATCAGGCGCATGTATGCGTCAAGGTTTATATGGGTCAAGGCCTTTTGGATATTCTACTTATGTCTTTCGTTTAGTAATTTCAATGACATTTTTCCTCTTTGTCGCATCTACACTTGGGTCGTGGGTTCCACCCTTACCATCTCAGACACAACACTTAACAACTCATAACTCAAACATTTTATTCCTTATTCCTGTTTTTCCTTTCTCTCTTCAAACGAAAATTCATTGCTGTAAAATTGTACGGTTTTCTGAGACAGATTGGAACTGCACCACCGGTCAAGAAGGTCTGGACAGTTGCCAGAACCCAATTGACTACCATCAAATGACTCTGACCCATTCCACTTCCACAAACGCTGCAACTAGACCTGACTCTTACTCTACTCATTTCCGCAATAATTTTTCTCTGCATTATAACATCCTTCTACTTTTTTTCCCCTTATCGTCTTTCTGGAACCCAACTGTTAAATGCCGCTTCTTCTCTACACTTTCAGATCTCCAACATTAATCTCAACCATAGTCACCACTCTAAGGGTGGTATGTGTGCCCGCTGTAGTACAAAAGCGCTTAAGCTCGCCTGGTAGATCTTGAGACTCCCACCTCCGAAGCCATCTGGCTTACAACTTCTCTCCCTTCTATAACGTTGCGTTTCTTATTTCGAATATTTTCTCCCTATTCCTCCAATTATGAAAGGATGTTCGACTATTTGACATCCTGCCCCAACGTATTGCTCTATTTATATCCATGTGATGAGATGCGCTATTCATCGATTTCAATGTATACTACAAGGATTGGATTGTCTCTATTTGGAACGGTTCCAGTGTCGCCGAAACCATATCTTTTCCTACCTTATTGATCTGAAATAAATGATTAAACACCAAACACGAGTTCCCGACCATCAGGCCTACTCATTCAACACACTCGACCTCTTTTTCTCCCCTGCAGTCTTCCACTATGCATACATTATTCCTGCCACCTGGTCCTCCGACCCAGTCTTAACTCTGTCACTAACTGGGCACGCACTCCCTCTGTCCCTCAAAATACTAACTCTGACACTTCGGGAGGGCTCAGCGGTCATCCCTATGCGGAATCTTTTCTGACCTTCCCTGGGGCGGGTACTGCTGAGCTGATCGTATAGCGGAGATCATTGTGGCTGAGATGGAGTCCTGAATCTCTTCATCAACAGACTTTTCTCCCATTGATTATGATTAGATCGCACATTTGTCTCACACATCTGTGGTTAAGTAAATATGCTAGCTGGCTCTATCATCTAGCACAGTTCTTTAACACATTTGTGCTGGTGTACAAGTGTTGGGGCCTCATCTCTTTAACATTCTAGACTGTAAAATATATCTTTAAAACTTGTATGCTGTCAGGATTTACAATGTACTTACTCGGATTGCTCTAATCATCCAGTATTCTTATACTACAATATAAAAGTACTTCTTTACATCTTTTCCTGCAAGTTTCTTTTTTAATTTCATGTTACAATATCTGGTTGCTCTATCTCCGCATCAAGTTATAGTCTCTAGTTGCTCTATTTCTGCATTATGTTATGGCCTCTGTTTGCTCTATCTCCGTATCTTTCGAAAAACTATTCACTGTTGACGTCATCAGACTCGTATGAAAATTAAAGACTGAGATCAAATCTCTCCTTATTCTTCTTTCTTCATGCAGGACAAATTAATGTCTCTAACTTCTGACTGCAACTGAGCTATCTTAATTCCGGTAATCATCTTCGTTGCTCTCCTGTAGACTTTCTCAGATCTTTGTGGGTTATTTTAATAAGTGAACAATCTTGAGTTTTTTCCTAGTTTTAGCCAACGTACTATATGAATAGCTTGCCTGTTGTTTCATAGTTTATTCCTTTATGGATGGTGTTCGTAGTAAGGTCTTCTTTCACGACATCATATCCCCATTACTTTGCATTTACTCAGGTTGAACTTCATCAACCCATGTGCCAGACCAACTATGGAGTCTCTGTACGTTCCCTGGCAAGTTGATGCAATCCTCCTCACTCTTTACTAGAAGAGCAATGACCCGCCCAGGACTGAACCCTTCAGCACGCCACTACTGGCTCCTGACCATTTCAAGAAAGCTCCTCTACCATGAGTACTTTGTTCCATTACGCTAAAATATCTTCTGCCCTTCTATAGAGTTTCCCCTTTATTCCTGCCTCAAGATCCAACTTCTTTAATAGCCGCTTATGTGGGATAGCGTCAAATGCTTTCAGGCGGCCCAGATACACACAATCCACCCAGTCTCCATTATCTAACACGGAGCTCACTCTCCCGTAGAAATATAGAAAGTTTGTTACCCTTCACCACTCCACGTATCCGTGATGTCTCTCACTCGGGTAGTCTCTCGTTCGCAAGTAATCATGCGATCACTCTCTGGTTACATTTTGTACACATTTGGCACACCTGTTGAACACACTGTATGTGATGGTGTCCTTGGCTTCTGGCACACTTGCTGCACGTGCCTGTGCTGGTGTGCACGTGATGATGACACTGGCATTCGGCACACCTGATAAAAACACTTCTTCTGATCCATAAGTGCTGGGGCTCTGGCAGCTGTTACACCTGTTGAACACACAGAACAAAGGAAAAAGTAAAGTAACTAACTTCAGAAGTAAAGGAGACATGCAGACAATAATTCAAGATATGAATTTGTGGGGTGGAGGGGGGAGTAAATAGCATATGTAGAGGATGACAATAAGAAATGGAGAGCAGAGGAAAATGTTAGAATTTGAATGGAAGAGAATGTATGAACGACAAATTGTTGATTCTTTTGATATACCTGTTCACCGCTTCCCGCTTTAGCAAAGTGGTTCCAGGAACAGACTAAGAAGGACCTCACTTGCCCACATGCACTCCCTTGCTGCCATGCTGTAAACCAGCGGAAGGATGGAATCAGGAAGGACGTGGGGGCAGCAATAGAATCATGAATACAAACTACTTTTTAGCTGAAATATTGACAGAAACGGCAAGGAGTATTGATAGAAAGGGCAAAGAATTACAATAGAAACGGCAGGGAGTGTTGATACAACACAAGGGCAAGGAATGTTACAAAATCAAACTCGTGAAACAAAAGAGACGAGGATGAATGAAGATCAAACAGTCATTGTCATGAAAGAGAGAGAAAAGCTGAATAAATCTTGAAAAATATCATACCTGAATGTGCAAATCATAATACCCGGAGACTTTCAGCTTAGAACTAATCATCCTAATGGATATGCAAGTGAAGATAATACATTACAGAATCCTGACACAAACTTGGATGTGTGAGGAAATGAAGAATGAACGTGATGTAGTAAAATATCTAAACATCAGTTTACAAGGATATCAGATATTGAAAATATGCAATTAACATCAGACGGAAGAATTTAATGGGATAGAAATAAAAAGATTTGTTGAGAAGCCTAGAGAAACCTGACTTAACAATTAATTGGTTCAGATGACTTCAAACGTGTGATTTAGTAGAATGGGGGAGAAAGAGAAATAGATTGGAACAAACTATGGACCTCAGGAATACATTTAAAACAACAAATAATGGATCGTCAGAGGAAAGCGAACGGTTACAAAATATCACCAAAAAATTTCAGAGATAGTCAGTGTAATCAAATCTATCATGTAAACCAGAGACTCATAAATACAGTACACCAACTTTTTCACAGTATCACACTCATCACAGACCTTAGACTGAACAATGCATTCGCATCTCAGATCAAAATACCATTGACGTGACCACAAACTAGAGTGTATTAGTAAATAAAGACTAATGTTTCAGTAGGGAATACAAGCCAAAAGCGCAGTTTAAATTTCTATCCTAAAAATGCAAAGAGGAATGAAGTTAGATATTTCGATAGCAGTTACAAGGTTGAATGACGGGGGCCTTCAGCAGCAATAAGGAAAAAAACTAACAAGAGAATATGACAAATGATCAAAGGACTAGTGCCACGTTAAAAAAAGAATTAACGGCATTAAACGAAAGACAGCGAAAGACTGAAAAGAAAGATGATTAGAAGAATGGAAGCAAAAGAAAAGGTAAGCAATAAGCAAAGGTTCCGGGTTCGAATCCTTACTGTTGGAGGGCATTATGTGTTCTATGAAAAGTGCGAGTTCATAAGCCCTATATTTGTGTTCACATACCTCCACGTTTGTACAGTAAGTTCTGTAAAATTGCTGACGACTGGTAATGTGAACCTGTTGGGATTTGTCCCGTCTATATCTCGTTGCTCATGGACGTGTGAAGAAAGGGTATTCGATTAATAGTAATCGAATAGTCATTTCCTTATTAGGGGCGATCATAGCCGAACGGTTAGCGTTCCCA
>JAYMFT010062246.1:0-14868 GCA_038088735.1 Panulirus argus | reverse complement strand
AAAAAAAAAAAAAAAAAAATAAAAATATAAAAAAAAATAAATATATATATATATATATATATATATATATATATATATATATATATATATATATATATATGCTTGGTGATGATGAATATGACAGTGATGATAGTGCAAACACATAAATTGAAATAGTACCGCATCTGATGAGGAGAAAAGCTCTGACTTGAGTAGTCAAGCAGACAAAATCAAAGCAAAGTATCTTGTAGAGGAGGTGAGGATGAAGATTTATAGAGGTTTTAGAAAAATAGGAAACAATATCTGTGAGAAGAGAGTGGGGAAAGTAAGTAAGCTTGGAAAAGTGAGTTGCATGAAGAAGTATCAGGAGAGATTATGTTTAGAATGGCAAAAGATCAGAGAAAATGAGGCAAGGGGAGTGGGTGAGTAATGGGAGGTATTTAGGAAAGCAGTGCTGGTGTGTGCGAGAGATGCATGTGGCATGCGAAAAGTGGGAGATGGGAAGATTAGAAAGGGTAGTGAGTGGTGAGATGAAGAAGTATAGTTTTTAGTGAAAGAGAAAAGGGAGGCATTTTGGTGGCACTTACAGGAATTGAGTGCAAATGATTGTGGGGTATATGTGAGGAAGTGGCAAGAGGTCAAGAGGAAGTTGCAGGGGTTGAAAAAGAGGGCAGGTGAGAGTTGGGATGAACAAGTATCAGTATACCTTAGGGAGAATAAGATGGTTTGGAAGGAGGTTAATACTGTACAAAAAACGAGAGAACAAGTAGACAATAGTTAATTGGGCAAAAGGGTAAGAGGTAACAAGTAGTTATGAAGTAAGGAGGAGATGGAGTGAGTATTTTGAAGGACTATTGAATGTTTTCAATGAGAGGGTGGCTCTGAGATGTAGGGTGTTTGCATCTGGGTGGTTTGTGAAGTGAGAGAGTTATTGAGAGTGGTTCAGTGAAGAGAGAAGAGATGGTGAAAGCCTTACGTAAGATGAAATGTGGCAAGGTGGCTGACGTGAATGGTATTGTTGTTGGATTTCTTGAGAAAGGGGATGAGTGTGTTTTTGATTAGGTATTAAGGATTTTCAATGTATATATGGATGATGGTGAAGTGCTTGAGGATTGGCGGAATGTATGTATAGTGCCATTGTATAAAGGTAAGGGGAATAAAGGTGAGTGTTCAAACCACAGAGGTATAAGTTTGTTTAATGTACCTGGTAAGTTGTGTGGAAGAGTAGTGATTGAAAGGGTGAAGGCATGTTTAGTGCATCAGATTGGGGAGAAATGTTGTTTCAAAAGTGATAGAGGATTTGTGGATGAGATGTTTGCTTTAAAGAATGTATGTGATAAATACTTAGAGAAACAGATGGATTTGTATATGGCACTTTTGGATTTGGAGAAAGCATACAATAGAGCAGAGAGAATGTCTTGTGGAAGGTCTTAAGAATATACAGAGTGGGAGGAAAACTGTTAGAAAGTGATAAGTTTTGATCAAGGTTGTAAGGTAAGTGTACATGAAGGAAGAGAGGTGATTGAATGATTTCAAGTGAAGATTGGTATGCGGCAGGGATGTGTGATGTCACCATGGTTGATCAGTTTGTTTATGAATGGAGCAATGAGAGATGTAAATGCAAGAGTCTTAGAGAGGGGTGAGTATGCAGTCCCTAGGGGATAAGAGGGCCTGGGAGGTGAATCAGTTTTTATTTGCTGATGATACAACACTGATGGCAGATTCAAGTGAGAAACTGCAGAAGTTATTGACTTTGAGTTTGGAATGGGTGAAAGAAGGAAGTTGTGAGTAAATGAGAAAAAAGTAAGGTTATTAGGTTTAGCAGGGTTGAGCATCAGGTTAGTTGGGGTGTTAGTTTGATTGGATAAAAACTGAAGGAAGTGGAGTGCTGTAGATACTTGAGTGCAGCCATGGCAGCAAAGGTTCTGGGAGTACTGAAGTATGTGTGGAAACAGAGATCTTTATATGGGTGGGCAAAAATGATATGTTTGAAGGTATAACAGTCCCAACATTATTATATGGATATAGATACAAGGCACAGGCTATAAATAAGACTGCATAGGAGAGGGATGTGTTGGGCATGAAATGTTTGAGAACAAAACATGATGAGGTGGCTTGATCAAGTAAGAGAAAGGTGTGGTAATAAAGATTGTGATTGAGAGAACTGAAGTGGATGTGCTGAAATGGTTATGATATATGGAGAAAGTGAGTGAGGAAAGGTTGACATAGAGGATATATGTGTCAGAAGTGGAGAGAACAAGAAGAATGGAGAGATCAAACTGGAAATGGAATGATGGGGTTAAAAAGATTTTGAGCGAATGGGGCCTGAACATGCAGGAAGGTGAAAGGCATGCACTGCATAGGATGAATATGGAAGATGTGGTATATACATTAGTTAACATGCTGTTATTGGCCTGAATGAGGGCATGTGAATTGTCTGGAGTAAACCATGGAAAGGTCTGTGGGTCCTGGTTGTGGTTAGGGAGCTGTGGTTTCGGCACATTACATGACAGTGAGAGAATGGATATGAGTGGATGTGGCCTTTCTTCATCTGGTACTGGCACTACCTTGCTAACATGGGAAGCAGCGATCAAGTATGAGTATAGATGATACTGGATGTAGATAATTTACAAATGTTTTTTAAAGTGTGATTGTCCTAGAGTGCTTATATATGCTGTTCATCATTGTTTGAGAAGACATAAACAAGTTCAGGGTATATGTATGATTTGTCCCAAGTTTTATCTTATATTACACATGCACTGTATTGCTTGAACTTTCAACTTCCTGTGGTATTGGTGGGAACAAAATGGCAACCAGCAAATGCTTGGATGTTTCAAGCAACTCAGAGGATGATTTACCTGTACCGTCTAACCCACGTAAAGGAATATTGCACACAAGTTTAAGTGAACTGGACACAATCATGGAAAATTTTTCATCTGTTAAAAGAGGCATCCACTGTGTATTCTGCAAGGTTGTGATGAGGATCTGCCATTACAAGAAGGAGGCACTATGGACGTCAGAAAGCATGTAAAACAAAACATAAGAAATGTGAAAGGTCACAAAATATGTCCAATAACGTTATGCAATATACACGCAGGGAAACATCTTTTGAAGGAATGTAATCAGAGCATAACTTTTGTTTAAAGATTTTCTCATTGAATATCTGCTATGAATATCTGCTAGTGACCATACAATTGAACTATTCAAGAATATGTTCTCTGATTCAGAAATTGGTTGAATATCTGCTGGTTACCATACAATTGAACTACTCAAGAACATGTTCTCTGATTCAGAAATTGGTAAATGCTGTTCGTGTAATTGAACCAAAATTTTAATGATAGTTTGATCAAAACTGCTAAGAGTGCAACACATAACGATGTTAACAGTTTGCACTTGTCATTACAGAGTAATGTCAAAACACAGTAATTTTGTATATATAAATTTCATGATTTTGACATGCTGTCAGTGGACTGAACCAGGGCATGTGAAGTGGCTAGGTGACCACAGAAAGGTCTGTAGGTCCTGGTTGTGGATGGGGGCTATGGTTTTGATGCTTTGCACAAGACAGCTAGATTATGGATGTGAGCGAATAATGCCTTTCTTCATCTGTTCCTGGCCTTACCTCACTCATGTGGGAAACAGCGAAAATGTAATAAATAGGAAAAATCATGATAATGTTTGAACAGTTTGTATAGTGCCATTAGCAGTTGCTAAGAATATTATGAAAGAAAACTTATAAAGGGTAATGCCTTGGTTTGTTAGTCATTTTTATGATGTACTAGTAGATGCAATAAAACTGTGAATTTTGAATCATATACTACTGTTTATCCAGATAAACTGTTTTTATGCCTTTTCTTTTTCCAGTACTAAAATGAAATAAAGAAGTGTATATGCTTTACATGTTCTCTATTCACCAGTCAATGATCAAGATGATGTGCTTTCGTTGATGATGATGATATTTTTGATACATTGCTAATGATGATGATGATGAGCTTAGAGGGAGAGGAGTTAATTGTATGATCATCAGCAACAGATGCCACTTTTTTATTGCCATGAAGCTTGTTTAAAATCATTATTTTCTCAGCCAGTTTCAAAACCTTACTGGTTCTAGTCACTTCACTGTCACCTGGAGGACATGTATATTTCAGTGACATAATGTAGTTAAGGATACATGGCAAAATAGCATAAGAAATAAAGAAATCTCCAACACAGGAAAAAGCTTACAGCACTACAACTTTTAGCACACTGAAGAAAACAGTGTGGGCAGTAGAATGTGGGTGGATGATACCACAGCTAGCAGGGTGTGCTGAATGTATAGTACATCTATGCCTTGACTTAAGGATTGGGTTACATTCCTAGACCTCCTGTTGGAAGTTGAAATGTTGCATGTCACCCAGTGGAAACCCATGTCATTAGGGTGATTAGGATCATGAATGAAACTTTTCCCAGTCAAACCCTCATTTGCATGGAAATAGGTTTGCTTGGCACCCATGTACCACACTCGGTAAATTTTGTTTACGTGATATTTGATAAAGATATTGAAATATGTGGTGCAAAAGGTGGTGATTAGGGTTTAAGGCACCTCTGGAGTGGGATGGGGTGGATTGTGGGTCACTGGAAGACATTGGAAAATACATCAGAATTGTTTCCATCATTCCTTGAATTATTTGATGAAGCAGCTTTTGTCATATTACAAGTAGCGAAGATGAAATTTGATGGATTGTTTCTGAAAAAGATGGTAATGAGGGCTTTAGGTTGTGATAGAGTGGGATAGGGTGGATTAGTGGACACTGGGAAGAAGAGGGATATGAGTTGGGCATGTCTTCATCACCCCTTAAATTATCTGATTCTGTAGCTGTTGGCATATCTAAGGTAACGGAGACAAAATTTGATGGATACTTGTTGATAAAGGTAATGAATAGAGCTTGACATTCTTTTAGAGTGGAATGCTGCAGGGTGGAGTGAGTGTTTCTGGGAGTTAGAGGGAGATGCGTTTGGCTTATCTCTTACTCCCTGAATTATCTAATTAGTGAATGTTGACAAATCACAGGTTATGTAGATAAACTTTCGTAGGTACTTAGCATATAGGTGGTGATAAGGGCATCTACATACCACACTCTGTAAACATTATTTAAATGATATTTGATGAAGACATAGAAAAGGAAAAGGTGCTGCAAAAGGTGGTTATCAGGGCTTGAGGTGCTGCTGGAGTGGGGTGGGGTGGAATGCGGGTTACTGGAAGGTAGAGGAAAATGCACTAGACTTGTCTGCATCACCCGCTGAATTATCTGATTTAACAGCTTTTGACATATATCACAAGTAGTGAAGATAAAATTGGATGAATAGTTAATGAAAAAGATGGTGGTGGAGGCTTTAGGTGGAGTTAGAGTGGGATAGGGTGGAGTGAGGATTACTGAGAGGTAGAGGGAGATGCAGTGGGTTTGTCTTCATCACCCCATGAATTATCTGATTCTGTAGCTGTTGCTATATCTCAGGTAATGGAGACAAAATTTAATGGATACGTACTGACAAAGGTAGTGATTAGGGCTTAACATTCTTCTGGGATGGAATGCTGTAGGGTGGAGTATGTTGCTGGTATTTAGAAGGAGGGTACACTTGGTTTGTCTCTGTCACCTCCAGAATTATCTGATCCAGTAACTGGTGACAAATCACATGTAACGCAGATAAAACTCAGAGGATACATAGTAAAACAGGTTTTGATGAGAGCTTGATGAAATGCTGGAGTAGGATGGGGTGGGGTAATTTCTGTCTTTGTCACTCGTAGAATCATTTAATTCAGCAATTTTTACTAAATCACAGGTAATGCACACTAAACATAGTCATCCAAAACCCTGGGATTCTCTAGGTAAAACACTAGCATACCTAAGTGTCCTTAAAATCTCCCTCAGTATTTCCTCCAGGTAGAAATGCAGCCTTAAACTAAGAAGCAGCCTTTTTCTTCCTTGCTAATGAATGTTCTGGCTGGCATTCTTTTCCACGATATGCCAGTGTCCTCTACATTAAACATGTTGAGATGTGTACCTTCCTTTCTCAGTAATTTTCTCTAAATACATAGAGAAAAACAGTTAAAAGCAAAAGTGCGTTGGAGCACAAATGTTTATGTTTACTGTAACAGTAAACTGTTGCAGTAACTGTATAAGTACAGTACAGTGTACTGTTCGCACATGGGAGATTGATCAGAGTTCTCCCCTGACGACATTAAAACATGTATAATAAGTAAATATATACCTTGAAATGTGCTGAAATAATTCATTATTGAAAGAAATCATTCTTTTAGATATTAGAATTATAAAGGTAAAAAAATGTACATTTTATGCTTGTTACGAGACAATCTAGTGTACCCTAATTCTGTGTTGTTGCAAGTTCAGAATGATACAAATTGAAATATAGCAAGTTGAGGCATATTTGTACTGTAGTAATATTGTAATGATAATGAGAATAGTGGTAATGAAATGTTCTTTTTATACAAGTTCGCCATTTCCGAGTTTGCAAGGCAACACCTGGAATAGACAAAGAAATGGCCTCATTCACTCACACCCACTCTCTAGCAGTCATTTTTTAATGCACCAAAGCAAGAGCCCCTTATTTACAACCAATCCCCATAGACCTTTCTGTGGTTTTCTCCAACTGCTCCATATGCCCTTGTTCAGCACATTGTGCCTTGTAAAATGCATGACTCCAATTTACTTTATCCCTTGCACTCCTTGTACCCTCCTGCATGATCATGCCCTGAGCCTTTGAAGTATCTTTCACTCCATCTTTCCTCCTCTTTCTTGGTTTCACCCTTGTCCTTGTTCCATCCACTTCTGACATATATCCACTTAGTCATTCTTTTCTCATTCATCCTTTCTGTATGTCCAAACCATATCAGCACACCCTCTTCAGCTCCTTTTTGCCTGCTCTTCTTACTGCCACATCTCTCTCTCTCTTTCTTACAGGATCATTTCTTATTAAAATGACTGTCCTCATACCACATATTGTCCTTAAGCATTTCATGTCTAGCACATTCACCCAAATTTTTATTTCTTTTGTTTAAGGCTCATATCTCACATCCATAGAGCACTGATGAGACTGCTGTACCCAACTTTGCCCTTAAAGATAGTGACCTATCTTTCCATACATTCCTCAGTGCACCCAAGACCTTTGCCAGCACATTTCAGCTCCTGTGGTTCCAATTGCTGCCATAACTACTACTGTGCACCAAAAACCCCCCACTTCCATCAACTTCTCTCCATTAAGACTCGCACTCCAAAGAACCTGTTTACTCCCACTGTTAAATCTAAGAACATTACCTTTATTGACAATTACTCTCAAGTCTCACCTTTCACATACACTTCCAAACCCAGACACCAGCTTCCTCAGCTTCTTACTCAAATCTACCACCAGCACCACATCATCAGTACGCATCAACAGACTTGTCTCCCAAGCTTCCCCATTCCCAACTAATTGCATACCTGCTGCTCTCTCAAAGACCCTTGCATTTACCTCCCTCACAACCCATTCATGAACAGATTAAACAGCCATGGTGACATCACACACTCCTACCCTAGACCTACCTTCACCTGGAAACACCCTCCTCTCTACCTATGCACACATTAGCCTTTGTCTCTTGATAAAATCTCACTACTTCTAGCAGGTTTAATCACACCTATGTAGAGAGCACCTTTCATAGAGCATCTCTGTCAATCCTTTAATATGCCTTCTCCAGATCTGTAAATGCCACATACAGACCCTTCTGTTTCTCTAAGTATTTCTTAGACACTCTTCAAAGCAAACACCTGATATATGCATCCTTTACCACCCATGAAACCACATTGCTCATCCCCAATCTGATGCTCTGTGCATGTCTTGTCCTTTAATCAACCACCCCCCCTAAGTATTTCTTAGACATTCTTCAAAGCAAACACCTGATATGTACATCCTTTACCACTCATGAAACCACATTGCCCATCCCCAGGCTGATGTTCTGTGCATGTCTTGTCCTTTACTCAACCCCCTGACTTTACTCTTAAGACATTTCCAAACCATTCTTCCATTTACCCTTGAGCTTTAGTTCACTCAGAGCTAGAACTCTTAGGTTTCTTTCCTCAAGCTTCTCTCTCATTTCTCATACTGGTTTCATCCACACACATTTAGACACCCCAACTTGATCCTTCAAGGAGGATGAGCACTCCATGCTTGGCTTTTCCTTGTGTTCCATCTTTTAGAAATTTAAATACAAGAAGGGAAGGGTTTCTAGCTCCCAGCTCCCACCCCTTCTAGTCCTCTTTGCCAACATGCAGGGAATGCTAAGGTAGAATTCTTTCTCCCCTACCCCAAACTTACATTCTGTAATTCAAGCACTCATCCTTTGTTCCCCTTGCACAATGGCACTATACACACATTCTGCCTGTTCTCAGGCATCTCACCAAAAGAAGAATTATGATTATTATAATAACTGTAATGAAAAAGATATTACAGTAATAATAAGGGCCTCATTTGGTCACATCCACACACTCGCTTTCATATGCAGTACACCAAAGCCAGAGAACTCTTATCCACAGCCAAGCCCAGTAGACCTTTCTTTGGTTTCCCTTGACTGCTTCATATGCTGACAGCTTGTTGCCTCAGTCATTTAATTTCCAACACATCCAACCTCTTTTGTACTTCTTCATTTATATCTGTCAACCTTATCATGCACTTTCTCCTGATCAGTAGATACCAGATTAAAATTCCCATCATTCTTTAAGTACTACTCATAAAAATTTTTCAAGGTAAACCCCTTACCCACACATCCTCTACCACTTTTGAAGTCGCAATGCACCTCCCCAGTCATATTTTCTGTGCATGTTACCACCCTCTCAGTCACTACTCTCCAATGTACCTTACTGGGTCTACTCAACAGACATGTATTCATGTCAAGACTTACATGCGAAATGGAGTAAATATTTATGTTTATTGACTGAGAACCAACATCCTACATGATTATGAGACTGAAAAGAAAAACTCAGTGTGGGACAGGAAGGAGAACATAACAGCTACTGCCATACTTGGTCATTGCAATGCTGTCCCTGCTCCTTTCGACAACCAGGCAGTAGTGCCTGCCTGGTTGGTGCTTTCTATTCAAAATCTTTCTTTCATTTATTGTAAGAAAAAAAATCATGAAAATGTGTACTTGATATCAAACACACACCAAAAAGATACATCATAAAAGTAAGGTTCTGCTGTGTGTGTGCAGTACATGTGTGTCTTTTGCATTAGAATTAGTATTTTTATCATCATTACTATTAGTATAATTATCATTTTAAGCAGTTTGTCACTAAATATTTTAGAGGACCTGCCCTACAGCCTTAGCACATCAGTATTTTTTTTTCCATTTAATAAATCTTTGTACTTTTACAATTCTACTTTATTAGATATCTAAATACCTTTAGTAAAGTGAATGTTCTCAATTAAGCAAAACTTTTGTTCCTATTGAATAAGGGATGAGAGATTAATATTTTCACTTGGACAGGAGATGTAGAGCCTTACCCAGAGGGATCACAAAACTTGTATTTTCACATTCTTATTGGTGTAGATATATTGTAAATGAAAATTTACATTAGCATCAAATTAGTTTAATAATGCTTTATTACCATAAAATGTGGTTCAGCTAAATCTGACTTTGTGTCATCTCACTCACAAGCTTCCGGCTGGGCAAGGTAAAGTGTCCATCTTTTGTTGACATTGTGCTTGGTTCTCTCACCCTTTGCTCTGTCTTGGTGCTGGTCACTGTGCCCACCACATATCCAAACCTCCACCTGCTTCACTATGCACTGCAGATCTAAACTACCCCCTCTCATATGAAAATATACACTCCAGGAAACCTCGTTAATGTCTTCATATTTAGATTTTCTGTAACATCTGTTTTTCATAAGATGTAAACAGTGACATGGCACTCAGCTTAGTTATTGCTATAGATATGTAGAAAGTTTGTTGTTTCCATATCCCCTGAGTCATTGATTGCATTAGCACCAAGTTGGGTTCATGCAGAATTTCTCCAAAAATTTTTACTCTATCTCCACAAATAAAGAAATCTCATGAGTTTTTAAAAGTTTAGCATAATACTTAAATATTACTCTCACCTTTTTATTACAAGAAGGATAAGTGAAAATGTGACCAGTTTTTATGTCTTTCTGTCCTTGCATATTTCATAGTAAACATTATTTTTTCATTTTTCTAACAAAACGAGGTTTTCCTGTTACTTTTAGCACTCTGTTACTCCCTTTATGCTGTGAACCATTGCAGGTACTAATATTTTTATTAGTATATATATATATATATATAGATAGATAGATATATGGAAAGTAAAGACAACATTGTTAGTGTTGTACATGATATTAATTAATTCTTGACAAGCCAATTTCTCTGCTGAATTCAGAAAATGTTTTAAATTAAATCTTCATTTGCATGAAAATTATATAAGGTGACAAAACTGTGATATGTAGAGATATCTTGGCCTCAGAGAAATTTAGTGACTTGGTCCACAAAACCATATCAAAGACAGACAGACATCCGATAATACCAAGGTTCATGGCTTATTGCCTTTTTCAAAGTTAATGCTTAAGTTGTAGATATTCAGAGGAGCCATATGCTCAGCATTTGATTCATGAATGAGTTATTTTTAGAGATGACTAAACATCACAGATAACTATACATGGAAAGGGCTGTTTCAAAATATGCTGTGTTTTAGGTTTAAGATTTTCATTCATGAAATTATATCAGTATTAAATGTTTTTCAGAAAATACTGTATTGTTATTGGACTTAGCAGTTGTTCTCTTTTTAAGATAATGATGCAAATTATTATTATGTGCCTCATATATAGTAAACAGTTGGTGCTTGTAGGTTTAAACCAGAATATAGATGTAGTATATTATTGGGAATAACTGAAAGAATTATATTTATACACTTTAGTGCATGAAACTACAAAATCTATTTTTACTTCAGAGTTATGCTTGTTATAGTAAGAATGACTTACATATCAGAGATAGATCTGTTTTGGGTAAAATGTGGAATTAGGGTCCTAGAATATTTTAGAGTCTATGTGATGGTTTTGACTTCAAGAGCATTTTAAGAGTTATATGTTTTTAGTAACTTCATTTTGAAAAAAAAAAATGGTGTATTTATTTATTTTTTTTTTTAGATGTTGTGTGCAACCTTTCGACAAGAATTCATGAGTACTCAAAAAGAAGTGACATTCTTTTAGTTGTAGAATATTTTGAGTGTGAATCTGTTTGTCAACAGTCAAAAAGCTCCCAATAAAAGTACATAATATGTAGGGGATTTTTTTTCAGTGGCTACTGTGTTTTTTGAGAAAATATGAGGGTTGTGTTAAAAAACATAAATGGCTCAGAAATTCAAAACATATGATTTTATTTTCTTTGAGTAATGTCTAGAATGGTGTAATGTAAGTAATGTAGTGGTTGCCTCCCACTAGTCTCTCATTAAAAGTTCACATAGCCTTCCTTACCATTGGATGAGAAATAGTACATTCTATATCTGTCAGTAATTTCATTGTTCTGTAATTGTTTAGACTGTTCATTGATTGCTGCTTCCCATACCATACAGATAGGTAGTTGCACACACTACTCCCAACTTCAGCCCAGATCTCCAGGTGAATAGAACATATAGATTGAATGAACATTCCTTAAACCATTAAAAGGACTAAGCCCTATAGATTTAGCGTCGTTCCCAGGACAGGGGTTTATTAAAAGATTCAAAAAGTAGCTAAATCACTTGATAGGGCATATAAAGACAAGTTCAGAAAAAACGGAAAAATCGGGTATATTAGCTTCCTTTGTTGCTGTACAGACATTTAAATTTGATGCACCTCTCATGTGTGGTGTGACACATTTGTTGACATTTCTCATATGTCTTTGTCACTTCTTTGCCACCTATTACTGTTGGATTAGTGATGCACAAAAAAACTTTTGCTAGTGCTAAAATTTGAACATTTGTTGAATCATTATCACCTCAAAGACTTTTGCTAAATAGCTACTTATTGGTGGAGGGCTTATGACAGGGCCGTACTTTCCTTAATCTTGTTATATGAGTAAATGAGTGACTAGGATTTTCTCCTGGTCACAATTTTATTTGTGTGTGACAAAAGACATTTCTGCATTCCGATAAGATGCACTTCCCTATGAAAATGATGGTAGGAAAAGGCAGCCCGAATAATTATGGCTAGATCCCCGTGTGATAAGACACTGATCAATCTAGGATGTCTTCCTTGTGCTAACTACAGTCATTTGTGACATAAGGCGCCTCTCTTTACAAATAGAGTATTGATTTGAATTTAAATGAGAGTGGGAATAGGTGATGCTTACAGCTAGGGCTATAGTCCACATATGATAACATATACATGTATTGCTTGGGTCATTTAGGGGATAATTTGGGCTTTTTTTGCCTTAAAAACACAAATACAGTAATCCCTCAGTTTAACAGCCCCCGATATAATGGATATTGGATTTAACGGACGGGGCAAATATTAATACAGTAATTAATAATTAATAAGATAAGTTCAAAAATCTCAAATGCTGCACCATTCATATTTCATATCACTCTTGTTTTTGGTAGCGTAGGGTATACTTGCTTTGTTGATGTGGTGGGGTGAGAGAAACACATTGGATGGGAAACACTATACAGATTCTAATGTTTTGACAGAGTCTTGATCACAGAATGAATACAGAAGAAGAGGACTCCAGCTTATATATGTGTTATTGGCCGTCACTCCCTTGGGTACCTGGTGTGACCTCCCGAATGGTTGTGCCCAGCATTTGACCTTGCCGCCTCTGCCATGTTCCACCTCTGCCGCGATGATCTGTCTCGCAGCCACTCTTGCAAGGCACACAAAGCCCTCCAGGTGATTCTTGTTTACTTTTATCGATATGTAAGCTGCCTCAATCGGTTTTTTACTTTTCTTGAACTGCCCTAGCTTAGTATTTTCATCCCATTCCAATTCAGCAGGTGCCCTTTTTTCTCTGCATGCACATCCAGTGAATTCTGTTTGCCCCTCTTAACTCACTGGTGGTGCATGCAGAGGAAAAAAGGCACCTGCTGAACTGGAGTAGGATGAAAATTCTAAGCAAAGGTTGTTCAAGAAAAGTAAGGAAATTTATTGAGGTGGCTTACATAGCAACAAAAGAAAATATGAATCACCAGGAAGGCTTTGTGTGCCTTGCAAGAGCGGCTGAGACAGATCACTGTGGCAGAGGCGGCGAGATCAAGCTTGACAGAGACGATGTAGTCAGTCATGGCAGGGGCGGCCAGGTGGAACATGGAAGAGGCGGCAAGATCAAAACTCCGGGCGCAACCATTCGGGAGGTCATGCCAGGGACCCAGGGGAGTGATGGTTGATAATGACACGTACATAAGCTGGAGTCCTGTTCTTCTGTATTCATTCTGCAATCGAGACTCCGTCTAAACATTAGAATCAGAATAGTGTTTCCCACCCAAACTGTGTTTCTCTCACAACACCACATCACCAGATTGTCATGTAATATTCGTATACTACCTTTGTTTCGGTCTCAGTCTGCCTCAAGCTATTGTGCAGTCAGGTTGTATACAAAGAATTGTGACTTTATTTGTTAAATAATTTTGCAGTCCATACAGTTCAAAATGGCATCAAGTGATAGGGGAGTTAAAAGAGAGCACATGAACTGTATATTGTATATTTTATCAAAAAATGGGTACATTTAATTTAACGGACTTTCGGCATTAATGGACACCCCCTCTCCCCTATTATTCCATTAAATTGAGGGATTACTGTAATCCAGATTTGTTGCTCAAGTATTGACCAGACTTGTTCATAGATGAAAGACTAGTGGTGGGTTATATGTTTTGTTGAATGCATGTTACACAGGATACAAATAACAACTGACCATTGGGTCATTTTAAGACTGTTTGTAATGTTGGAATACATCACGAACATACAGATCAGTGTGGAAAGAGTAGCAAAGTAAACAAGTGATATAAGGAGAAATACCTGTAAGCTGTACACACATAACTAGAGAGGAGCAAATAATATCAGTCTTGGGCTTGAAACAAAGTATTTGTGAAATCTATTCTTAAACATATATCTGTTTTTGCTATCAGCTTCATGTATTGGTAAATCATTTCACATGGTAATAATCCTGTCAAAGAAAAAGTTTGCCTAGTTAAAGTAAAATATCTGCAGTATAGATTCTCCAGGATAGATTTTAGGAAAATCAGGGTTGGTGTATTCAACCATTATTGTATTTGCTAACAAAGCACTTGCCTTTCTCACCCTCCACTAACTTCTTAATGTTGATTATGGTGGCTCACTAGTTTTGGACTAACCCTCAACCATTCAGCAACTACCACTGAGATAATGTCATTAATTTGCTAACTTTAAGCCCTGTAGAGTTCTCATTTCTCCAGGATTATACTCTCTCAGGATAGTGCTGCAAACAAACCAGCTATATTCATCCAGTGGGATCAGCAGTTTCCATTTTTCTCTGTAGTATATCTGCCATTTAACTAATTTATCCCTGGGGATAGGAGAGAAAGAAAACTACCCACATATCTCCTGTGTGTTGTAGAAGGCGAATATGAGGGTTGCAGGAGCAGGAGACTGGAAATCCTGTTCCTGACTCCAGATAACTAACACAGGAAACAACAAACAAGCATGAAAGAAAAAAGAAATTTAGTTTATTAAAGAATGGTGTACTTGTGAGTGCCCTGGTCAGAAAGATTTGAATGATGTATTTTTTATGCACTGTATATATATATATATATATATATATATATATATCTTTCTTTCATACATATTCGCCTTTTCCCGCGTTAGCGAGGTAGCGTTAAGAACAGAGGACTGAGCCTTTGAGGGA
>JAYMFT010062235.1:0-14869 GCA_038088735.1 Panulirus argus | reverse complement strand
TTTCTGGAGAGAGAGAGAGAGAGAGAGAGAGAGAGAGAGAGAGAGAGAGAGAGAGAGAGAGAGAAGTTTCATCTAAAGCAGCAAAAGAAAAGGATTGGAAAGCAAAGGCTCTCTCTCCCCAAACTTCACTCCTTCAGGAAACACACCGGACAGAAAGCAGGAAGAAAAAAATACCTTGCAGGATTAATATGCCTGTAGAAAACTTTTATAGGAAAGTCATAGGTAAAATGAACTATGAATATGTCAAGTATCCCATCACCAACAATATCCACCCCTTCACCTTTTTTTATAAGAACAACTTTTTTTTTACAAAGACAATAGTAAGGATAAACTAGAACTCCTCCCTCTCAAATTACCATGTCTATATTATTCCTGATGTTGAAGAATGATCCAATAATTCTTACTTACTCTCACAAAGCAGGTGATATGAGTTTATCACTGTCGGTATGTTACCATAGCATGGCTAGGGAGAGTTTGGCGGTTGAGAAGGTAGCATGATATACCACTACATTATGATGACTGATTAAATGAATTATTCAATACCAGTGAGTGATAAGGGATCATGCCTAATTTTCAACATATTATGGGTGCTGCTCTAAACAACATTTTCTAGCAGCTTATTCCATGCATTAATAATGCCGCTGGTGAAGAAATATTTCATACAGTCCAGATCTATTCAAGGATGTCTACATTTTAGTCTATTTCCTCTCACTGGCGGTGCTAGCGCTACTGTAAACATCTTTTAAATATCGATGTTGAGAGAGAGAGAGAGAGAGAGAGAGAGAGAGAGAGAGAGAGAGAGAGAGAGAGAGAGAGAGAGAGAGGAGGAGGAGGAGGAGGAGGAGGAGGAGGAGAGATTCCCCCATAAAGCAGCAGATGAAAAGGAAAGCAAAGCAAGGTTCTCTCCCCATCCTCCACTCCCTCTGGCACACATCAGATGGAAAACAGGCAGAAAAAATACCTTGCAGGATTAATAAGCCTGTAAGCCTGAAGCAAATCTTTATAAGAAAGTCATTGGGTAGAATATGAATATGTCATGCATCCCATCACCAGTGACATGCTTCCCTTCACTTTTTGTTATAAAGATAACAGTAAGGATAAACTTGAACTCAGCCTCTCGATTTACCATGCCTAAACTATTCCTGATGGTGAAGAGATACAATAATTCCTATTTACTATCTCAATGTAGGTGACATGGTTTAATCAATGTTGGTATGTTACCAAAGCATGGCCTAGGAGAGATCATTGGCTGAGAATGTAGCATGATATACCACTGCATTATGATGAACAATGAAAAGAATTATTCAATACTTGTGAGTGACAAGAGATTATCAAACCTAATTTTGAAGATATAAAGGGTGTTGCTCTGAGCAACATTTTCTGGCAGCTCATTCCACGCATCAATAATGTTGTTGGTAAAGAAGTATTTCGTACAGTCCAGATTAACTTGGTGAACTCTAAGTTTTAATCCATTTCCTCTAGTAGGTAATGCTGGTGATACTTTGAAGAAATGTTTAATATCAATGCAGCTGAATTTTTAAGTATTTTGAAACAATGTATAAATTTGCCCCTGATGTGCCTCTTGCTTTGGGAGAACAAGTTTAATTTTCGCACTCTCCTCATGTGGTTTCTTATGCAGGCAGGGAAGGAATCAATTTAGCTGCTCTTTGCTGCACTGCTTATAATCTAGGAATATCCAAGCTTATGTGGGGGGACCAAAAACTGCACTGCATTTTCAAGGTGTGGTCTAACTATAGTGGCACTATCACCTTGATTCTGTATGTAAAATATGTGTCAATAAATCCTTACATCCCATTTGCTTTCTTGGAAGTAATGACCCCTAAATCTCTCACACTTGGGGTGTCATTTATCTTGTGGCCCGTCAGTTCATAATAAAATCTTTTTCTTAGGTATCCTAGTAATAACAGCAGACATTTACTGACATTGAATGGCATTTGTCATTCACTAGGCCATTCCACGACTATATCTAGATCCTCTGTAATCTTAGCTTATCTTCTTCAGTTAATATGGCATTGCCAATCTTTGTGTCGTCTGCAAATTTGGATACTAGGTTATTTAGCCTTGTCAATATCATTAATATAAATGATGAGAAGTACTGGCTCAAGCATGGATCCCTAGGGGACCCCACTCGTAACGGGTGATCACAGTGATGATTCCCCATTCATTATGACTCTGTGCTTCCTATCACATAACCAGGCTTCTATCCAATTTCCTAAGTAACCAGTAATCCCCAATGCCCAGGCTTTATGCGTTAATCTAACATTGGGGACTTTGTCGAAATGCTTTCTGGAAGTCCAGGAATATCATTTCTATTGCTTTTGTCTTTTCATGGGTATTGAATACTTTATGATAAAATTCAAGGAGGTTTGTAAGGCATGATCTGCACCTTCTGAAACCATGCTTTGTATTACTGATCAGGCTGTGTTGCTCCAGGGTTATAATTTCATTTCTATAATCAACTCTAGAAGTTTACATATAACTGATGAGAGGCTAATAGGACGGTAATTACAAACCAATTTGCATCTTCCCTTTCTGCATATAAGAGTGATGTCTGCCAGTCTCTAGTCTTGTGGGATTATTCCATCCTGGAGAGATTTACTGAAAATGTGGGTTAACAGTCCAGTAATTTTGTGTTTGACATTTTCAATTACTCATGGATAGAAACAATTAGGACCTGGGCTTCAACTGTGAGTGCTATCTATCAGTTTCAAATTTGTGCCGTTGCTATCTAGTGTAAAAACAGACCTAAAAAACTTGTTCTGGGTTGCTGCTATGCTGTTATTGTCCATTATGGGTTCCCCATCCCAATTTTCTAAGGGTCTTCTTCCACTCCTTGTATGTTTCTTATTATTGATATATCTGTAAATTCTTTTAGGGTCTCTATTACTCTTTCTTATTCTCTCTTGCTTGTTTGATAAGACCTTTCATATGCCTTCTGATTTTGTTATATTGCACTGCAATATTTGGGTCACTGTCATTGCAATATCTGGGTCACTGTCTGATTTCTTAAGCTTATAGAATTTATTTCTGTGCCGTATAGCTCTTGCAATATCTTGTGAGTACTATTCACCACCCTCATTGCTGGTTTTAGTGTTTCTGTCAGGCACAGGAATGAATGTGACTTGATTGTGCTTTAACTGAGGCTTAAAACTAAACCATAATTCTAATGGATATGAAACAACAAGGGTGAGACTTTAATGTGTTGCACAGCCCATTAAAATCTGCCCTTTTAAAGTTAGGGGTGATAATATTGGTTTTAGGGGAGTCAGTTTCGATATTTACATTGAACTGAACCATGTTATGGTCAAAAGTGCTTTGAGCTTCTCAAACATGGGTATTAGTTACTAAGAACTCCTAAGATGCAAGAGCTAAATCAAGTTTATTAGCTTCCCTCCTTGGCTCAGTGACAGTTTGGTACAGAAAATTGTCTTCAACAAACTTGATAAATCTAGCAGATTCAATTTCTACACATGTGACAGTTTGCCAGTTGATTTCAGGAAGATTAAAATCCCCAAGAATAACTGAGTCTTTATCCTGTATGGTTCATTGTAAACTCTCATACATGAGAGTGTCATTACCTACGAGCTGACTAGGGCATCTGTAGATGCCGTTAATGTAAAGTTTGAAAAATTCTGTGCTAATGTAAATACAAAGGTGTTCAACAGCAATGTCATAGTCTGAATTTCGATGGGGTTTAGGCAAGATTTTACATACAGTGCAGTTCTGCCTACTTGACCATCTCTGTCCCTTACAAATAATTTGTAGTCTGGCAGATGGTTGTTTTTCGTGTTCAGAAATGTTTTTGTTAAACCAATGCAATTTAGCTATTTTGTTTCATATGGATCTTATATTCATGTAAAGTCCATTTAATTTCTTTGAGTGATTTTGTGTGTGTGTGTGTGTGTGTGTGTTACCAGACTCTGCATGCAAGCAGTTATACTGCAAGTGAGAAGTCACCTTAGGCATGGTTGTATTATTGCCAACTGATAGAGAGGAGAATAGTCTTGGTGGGGCCATCTAACTCCACAGGAGTCTACCATTTCCCTGATCTTGCATGGATTGCACCCATGAAGGTGCAGGGTTCTCAGATTGTATAATATTAATGATACTGAACCAGGGCATGTGAAATGTCTGGGGTAAACCATGGAAAGGTCTGTGGGTTCTGGATGTGGACAGGGAGCTGTGGTTTCGGTGCATTATGTATGAAAGCTGGAGACTGAGTGTGGACAGATGTGGCCTTTTTCATCTGTTTCCTGGTGCTACCTCGTTGACACAGAGGGTGTTGATGCTGTTTCATGTGGGGTGGGGTGGCACCAGGAATAGATGAAGGTGAGCAAGTATGAATATGTACTTGTGTATATATATACATGTATGTATATGAATGTATGAGTTGATATGTATATGCATGTATATGTGTGTGTATATGAGTGGATGGGTCTTTCTTCATCCATTTTCCGGGGCTAATTCACTGATGCAAGTATAATAATAATAATAAAAAAAATGTCTATATTAGTGTATGTGCTTGTATCTATATATGTGTGCATATGAGTGGATGGGTCTTTCTTCGTCAGTTTCCTGGTGTTACCTCACTGACATAGGAAATGGCAATCAAGTATTATATAAATTTATAAAATAAATAATAATAATATTTTCCTGCCCCAAGGCCCCTTTCTAGGTGGTTTATGCTGAGCTCAGGAAGTTGGTCATACTCACTGTGTTGAACAAAAGGTCAAAAGATGGGGTGATGTGTGTACATCTGTGCAGTAAATGTAGGGCAGCTCTGGAGTAAGTGTTTAGTATTTCCAGCATGTATATTGCATCTAAGGCAAGAGGGTGTTGTGGTAAGTTGAATCAGTGCATGTAATGTTGGAAACATAGGTTGTGATACTAAAAAGACAAGAAATTATAACTTATACACGTCTGGGTAGCGTAGTTTCAGATGGGAAGTGTGTCTAGTAAATGAAATTCAAGACTAGGTTGAAAATGTGCTTGTTTGGTATCTGTCCAGTCATTACTAGGTACAAGTGTTTTGTCAATGTTGTGTAGGGGATCTGTATGTATAGTACGTTGAAGCGTAAAGTAAAATATAAAAGATATCATAAAAAGTACTGACATCAAGCCCTTTCTTTCCATCAGATGAAGGGGGTACAATGCCCATGGTGAATGGAATGTAGGATAGTTCAATGGGTATTAAAAGCAAAAAAAGTGTAATGTACATTACTTGGAAATGGTTTAGTTTGACACAATAATTCAAATTTTATCCTATGAAATCTGAATATAAGAGAATCACAAATGTACTGGGAAAAAAAAAAAAAATCTGGTGGACTCTCAATGTTGGCCAGAGCAGTCAATCTTTTTTTTTTCGTTTCATGTTTGTGACCCACAAAACTTTCAGTATACATATCTAAAATGTATACATATCTAAAATGAAGTGGCACAGGGGTTTAAAAGGGATGAAATCCCTCTTTCACAGCTTCTCCCTAAATGTTGCTGCACTTTCTTTAGCAACATTAACACAGCAGTTCTGCCCTTTTGTTTTGTCACTCAATACAAACCTGAGATGCACTGAACAAAATGTCCAGTGAAGAATCTATTTCCAGCTGAGTCCTATAAGCAGGTACTATAATACCATCCCAACCTCATCTAACTTCACTAGCCTTCTCTGGCTGGGCCTTAATATCTTAACAAAGCTAGTTCCAACTAAACTTCAAAAAAGCAATAAAGTTATCAATGTGAACCCTGAGAAAATCAGACTCAACCTACAGAATACTAGCTCTGCATGGTATCAACTAAACTCACAAGTACCTGCTTTAAGTAATGCTGCCTGAGTAATACACAGAACTGAAGTATTACTGATGCTACAGTACCTAGAAATTTAAGAGTAGAACCTGGATCTCAGCATTCTTTTATGAGTAAACCTGATTTAAAAACAATTTTCATTTCCCAAAACAGAAAAATAAAAATGGGAGCAAAGATCGTATTTGTAAAATTCAAATAAATTACTAGTTCCAACAATACACAATAAAAAATGACTCCCATAACTAAGTAGCAAAAAAACTGCCCTGAAACAAAGTAAGTCTCAAACTTAGATCAGTAATTGAGGCAAAATCACTAGTCTCAACTATGAAGCTGTAGTAGTTCCTTGTAGGCTGATACTGTTGGATTGGAGTTTCAGACTCATACACTACTTGTGATATATCATTCATCCCAGTTTCTCCTTTTCGTTATTTACACATGGTCAAAACATTAAGATAATATACAAGTATTCGCATAGTGATTAAATGGACTTACTCGGCGGACGGTGGAAATGTGGAGACTTTGGAGGAGGTCTGTCATAAGGGTCCAATGGGCGCTTGAGGTACCCTTGTGAAGGCTCGGCAGTAAGATAGGAATAGGTATAGATGCGTGTGATGTCAATGGGGCTTTGAGAGGATTTGTACTCGCGTAGGATCAAACCAGGCGAGCATGTGCGATATGGACCTGAGAACTGGGGTAAAGAGTACAACTTAGCTCATCTTTAAAATATATATATATAAAAAAAAAAAATACAAGCAAGTGAATAATGACTGGAGTACTAAAAAAGCATTCTAGTATTCTACAATGACTCATAATCTTTTCCTACTTTTCATTCAGCAAGAATTATTTCAAAACATGCTTGGTGACAAGTCCATCTGGAAGGAATGGAGTTTGAAAGTTTCTGTGAAATGATGCCAGTTCTTCTCAATGAATAAGATCTAAATGCAAAAACTATGATCTATCACTTTCAATGAACATACTAAATGTAGGAAACACATTCTTTACATGATGATCTCCAAGGAAAAACTGCATTTATCTTTCAAAGTTTGCTTTACTTTGAATGCAGACTTACACAATCCTAACAGAAGTGCACCTCCAAAACTGTAATTGCTGTCATTTGTTTGCCTAATAAACCAACCCATGTACTTCAAGCAGGTATACCCATACAGTCTTCATTATTGCATATCAAATGAGTTCCCTAACCTTTACAAATACATTAATGGTTGGTATGTGGATATATCTAACATCCCATAACCAAACCTTTAATGATGACTTTCTGCTGTTTCATCCAATAGGAATTTATGCTTTGAAACTTTTCTTACTTTGTGCCATTGGATACTGCATTTTGAGTAGATATGAAGTGTTAACAGTTATGCATCTTGTTTGCTTTTTAATAGGTAAATTTTTTCTTACATATCTTATTCAGCAATATATTTCTTTTCAAACCAGTAACAGGAAAGGACTTGTTCTATAATTGAATAAGAATTCTTTGGGAATAATTTCCAATGTTATTCAATTTACAAGCATGAAACCTGTTCATCAGCATAAGTTCATTCATGGATGCTCTTAAGTCTGTCAATTTCATCCCTTTTCATATCCTTCCATTGCTTATTAAGATACAAGACATTATGGTGTAAGATGTATTTGTATATATTACTGTATCATTCCTTGGTGTAATAAAAGTATGGGACATGAAAGCATGTTGTATGAATACAATTACATTTGCACTTACATATATCATCATCAAACTGTAGGTAATACCTCAAATTTCTCTAGTCTGAATACATTCTTTAGTTAGTCAGTCCACAAAATGTCATTGTTATCTTAATTAAAAAATTAATATTCTATGAGAATGGACATAACCTTTAGGTATAAGAAAATAAAAAAAATCCATCTCCTCTCACTGAGTTTATTCTTATTACAATCATAGTTCTGAAATTCTCTTTACTTTAATAATACATCAGAGCATATCTAAATTACATTACTTGATAACAATGCAAAATCATGAAATTTTAGTTCAACTGTACACTAATGTTGAAAAGCAAGTCTTGTTTGCAAGAATGTTGATAAATTTTCTCTTCTATGCAGTGTTTCTAAGTGTCGAAAACTACTGATGTTCCCTGAGTTTGTTCATTATCGATGGTTAATATGCCCTTCTTCACATTATGCAAATATCATCTGAATACCGTAAACTGTACATTTATCAAAGCTAACGTGATATATACTAACAACTGGGATGCAAATAAATTTTAAAACTAGAGAAATTCTTCTTTATATTGACAAGAATCATACACATCAGGTTTATTTCACAAATTAATTTTATGGAAAGGTTTACAAAATCTAACCCTTAAACAGCAGGAACGGCAAAAAAACAATATTCCATTAAGCAGTGCTAAAAAAATTTGAAAGCACAATAATTCTTTTCCTCTAGGAAATATGAGATTAGCACCCAAAAGTAAGAGAAAATATGCAGAAAGTTATATCATTACCTATGTCTTGGCCTAGTCCAGTAATGAGTGAACACCCAGAAGAGATGTGAAAGATTTATCTGATAGCTCAAGATATAACAGAAAACTGTGTAGATGATGTTTCTCTATTTCTATTGAGCTTGTTTTCCAAACGTACTCTAATTTCAAACACAGACACATTGTTAGTGGTAAATAACATGATCATATTTAGAAATATCACACCTTTCACACAAATATTCAGTGTAAAGGAGACTGGCTAGCAATGTAGGTTGGAAATTGAAGGATTTGTTTCATTCTTTATTCTGAACACTAATTTCATGCACACTCCTATTTCATATACACAGCCACAGTGGTGGAAGTAAATTACACTGATAAAAATTGAAACACTACACCTTTCCCAATACTTAAAAGTGTGAGTGAATTGAGAGAGTGCCTTGTGTAGAGAGGATATTGGAGATCTGTTTCTTTGGAAATAGTCTAGCTTTTTAATCATCATCTGTTACTAACATTCTTCATTAACCCAGGATTACATACTGAGAATTAGGTGTAGCTGTAACATAAAGTCTTCCATCTGCAAATGTTTATTGGCAATGCCTCCCTTGCAGGGTGCCTCCTCCTCAAGTAATTATGTAAATCAACCTGTAAGTCTCATAATTCTTTATGTTTACTTTGATACTCATCTACACTCTCCTCATTAACTAATACTCATCATAAATATTCCTCCTAATAATATAGGTTATCTAACAAGTAATTTCCACAGGGTCACTGTGTACATATGACCAGCAAACAGACAACTCACGTTGGTGGTTGTTGGGAATCCTGAGGGGTAGCAGAACTTTTTCATGTACCTTCCTGGTGATGGAATGAGACCTCTATAGGCTACTGATAGCACAATTCAGCTGGATATTTAAATACATGCAGGAAATGTTAGCGCAACGCTTATGTCTGCTTTGTTTCTCTAATAGAACCTCAATTGGTGTCAGTTACATTTCCCTAATATGTCGCCTGCTGTTTAAGGGTTAAAAGTGATGCTAACCCTGAGCAACAATTTACCATTTCACATACAACTGAATGTTCCAAGCAACAGATATTTGGTATTTGTGTTACTGTAAAATGCCAGAGTAGTGGTGATGAGGATACAAAATGGGTTGTAAATGTTCTAACCCATCATATATATTATCATTACTACTGTAAAATCTTACAGTATCTGAAGTATTAAGAAGCTAAAAGTACAAACCTAAAGAGCAAACTATGCTTAAAAGCTACTGAAATATCAAAACGCACCTTCCGGTTCAGGCTGTTATAGGGGCTATAGGAGCGGAAGGATCCATTAAGGCTTGGCGTGCGGGATCGAGAAAACTGAAATAAATGGTTAACAAAACTAAAATAAATCTATGCATGCATACAAATGGGGGCTTGTCTGGAAAATATTGTACATGCTCATATTCATGAAAATCAGATCATTTAACTAATTACTGAAATAAAAAGGTAAATTATATATATATATATATATATATATATATATATATATATATATATATATATATATATATATATATATATATATATATATACTTTTAAAGCCTTGTAAAAACTAATGAAAAAACACATGTACAGTATGGGGTCAGGAACATGCCAAAAAACAAAAACTAAACTATCACAGTAATAAAAAAACAGTAAAACCTTTAGGTACCATACAGTATCTTAACTGGAACTTTTTATATTATCTTATAAATATAATGTGTATGTTCATAAATGAAAGTAATGAAACTACTATACATACTGGTCTTTAATATCAAATGAGAAGAAAATTACTATTACAAAAGCAGAGGTAACTCTTGCAGCATAAGGTACTGTATATTATTCATTCAATATGTAAACATAAAACTTTAATTGCATTTGAAAATAACATCTCATTTCATGAGTGAAGTATAATGAAACAAAAGCTTTGGATTACATGATCATCAGTCTTTGATATTCCTATTCACAAATATCAAAGTGATGCCTACTTTGCTGAGTAAGAGAACATTCAGAAGTATATGTGTGAACACTGATGACAATGACAATAGCCACAAGAACAACACAGAAAAATGTAATGGTATGTTTTTCTCAAGCCATCATGAAGAAAAAGTACAATAGTTTTGACAAAGGAGAGACTTTTAACTGCTATGTTATGATCTGAGTTATGGAAACAACATGCTTCACTATTAACAGGAAGTTCTCTTGGATGTCAAAATACTTCAAATATCAGAAAATAGTTTAGAGTATTCAACAAATATCATGTAACAAACCCCATGTCTTAGACCATCTGAGAGTTGCCACCTCATGCCTACCTAACTCATGTGGACATTATCCCCCCTCCCCCAAAGTGCACTGGTAGACTAAGTGTTTGTTGAGCTTGAAAGCCAGAAATACCCTTAAACAAAAGTAAGACAAACAGTAGGTGTAAAAGATTACTTTTATTACTTGTAATCACAAAAAGAAACACATCACTCTGAACTAAAATTTCTTTTCTACCTTATATTATTTATAAATTGCATGTTTTCCCTTTGAGTTAGCTACATGCCATGAGTTATAAGAAACCAATAATCAAGTGAACAGCCCCATGAGAATCTTCAACCTACTTTCACTTCTCTCCATGTCCAAAGCAATAGAGCACACCCACTTTAGCTTTCTCAACCACACTCTTTTTATTACCACAAATTCTCTCTTACCCTTTTATTACATACTTGATCAACCAACTGGCAATAAGTTGCAAAATGTTTAGTTTGTCACTGGGGTTCTGTGCAGTGAATGGTTTATTTGTGAAGGCTGAGAGCATGCATTCCATGGTGCTTTTTGTTGGATGTTTGTTCTGTAGGTGAAGGGGTTTGTGATGAGGTTCTGGGAGTTGCTGTACAAGTGACTGATGTAAAGATGTTCTGAGTACTCTATAATGAATAGGCAGTGGAGGTGATACCATCAAGTGTAGGTGGAGCATCTGATGGAGCAGTGCTTTTTTTGGTGACAAAGACATTCAACATTGCGGATAGAGGTACAATGATGGTCTAGGATTAGGGTTAATATATCAGCTACTAGTTTCAGTAAGCCTGGATAACTACTGATCAACTGAATCCTGGAGCCCTTGGCATAGTGGCCCCTAAAGACTTCCAAGGTTCTTTGGTATTTTGATAGCCTTTCTGGTCTTTCCTGAATGGTGGGGCATGCAATTTCAACTTCTGAACTCAAAGGAAAAAAATACTACAAAATTACACACGACCAAAATCACTGTACACAATTCTGATTAAGTGGGAATGGTATGAAAAGTCTTTTATTTTTTAGAACCCAATTAAATATGGCGTATAAAAATATCCAACATTATATAATGTAATTTCCAATAAGCATACTTCAAATGCATGTAAAACTACATTAAATAATGCCTAAATCTCAAAGTTAGTATTTTATATGTGCATTTGTAATATCTGGATAGGTGCTATGAGAATCTGTATATAAGAAGAGAATATACTTCAAACACTCCTATAAAACACTAATAATGTGAGATAATTACAACATTAGCAATGCAACAATTCATTAGGAAAGGAAAATGGAAAGAACCACAAAACCAAGTCAGGGAAGTGAAACACTTTACATCTGGCAACTGAGGGAACCAATCATATTTCCAGTCACACTACTGCAATAAATCATAAAAATTTAATCTAAAAAAGAAAGATGTGTTATTTCAAAAATTCTTTCTGTCGCTAGATAACACAAAAGCAAATGTAATTGTTTAAAACTATTCTCAACTATAATTGGCTCCTCATTTCTAGGTATCCATCAGTGACCACATCAGTGATCACAGTTACTCCTAGTCTACTCTTATAGTGAATCTAAGCTCATTTGAAGTACCCACTACTATCATAATCACTGAACAAGTCACGCATTGATACTTGAGTTAGTTGTTGCACTTTTAAAACAAAACAAATTAGTGAAAAGGCAATGAAAATCTTAAATTGACTAAGTGGTCATGTGCACTCAGTAAGGCATACCCTCCGCCATCTTCCCGTGGATTCTACAGTTTCGATAAACTGTTGAGATGAAAACTGCATCATTATACCACTTATGATATGCCTGTAATGTTATAAAATCTGCAAAATTAATTCAAGAGCATGACATATCAAGAGATAAAGGTATTTCTGTGAATTCAAACAAACTATATATTTAATGAATCATTCACTGAACAACACAAAATTAATGAAGATTTTTCTTCATATGAACTTTATATTATCTTTATTATAACAATGATGATAAACACAATTAAAATCTCAATTTTCTGTGTTACATATTGTACATGCTCTTTCTTATATTCAGAGCAGGTTGGTGCAAACAGCCTAATGCTTCTCAAGTATTTTGATCATCAACATTGTGTAAATACTGGTATCAACGACAAAACAAAACTGCTTTGAGTATTACATATAGAATCTTGCATAGTATTGTATGGCCTTCAAATATTTTGCCCAATGCTTGCACTACCAAATATAAGAACAAATATGAAATTAAGACTGGCTATATGCATTAAATTGGTAATACATCATTATGAATAGGCAGTTTGAGGAAAAAACTGTTGATAATCATGAAAAGTCTACAAACATGAAAAAATAATCTAATCTAGAAATGCAACCTTAACACTTACAGATGCACCAAGCTCACCTAAAGCTTAATTTGAATAAATCCATATCATTTGTAAATCAATGCTTTTATCAGCAGAGGAAAAACATGCTGATGAATTTTTCTTACCTGATGACAAATTTCTTGTCTCTCCACTGGCTACTGAAGGGTGCACTAATATTGAAAGGAAGTATGCCATTGGGTTAGAAGCTATTCACATTAGTATTGCCTTATCATTATTGCGTTCATATGTATAAATCTTTCTCTAACTTTCAATACAGAAATTATTCACCATCCCTACAAATATTTGAAAATAGTGGGCTGTATGTTTGTTTGGGATCAAGACTTCTGAAGCAAATGAGGAAATCAGGGCACGGCAAAAAATTGCCTAATGCTATTAAACATACCCTGAAATCTTCAAAGAACTTTACAGAACAGTTGGCAAGCAGATCTAGGGAGAGGCAGCCAGTAAAAGTGGACCAATCACCCCTCAGGAAATCTGATAACAGCTACCAAAATTGAAAATTAACAATTACCAAAACATCAACAGCACAAACAAGCCATTCATTTCCCTCATCATGATCATTAATGTCTATTTTTTTTTTTATACTCGTTCGGTGTTTCCTGCGAGGTAGTGCCAGGAACAGATGAAGAAAGACCTCGTTCACTTACATCCATTCTCTAGCTGACATGGAAATGTATCGACACTACAGCCCCTTATCCACAACCAAGCCCCACAAACATTTCTGTGGTTTCCCCCAGTTGCTTCATATACCCTGGTTCAGTCCACTGTCATCACATTGCCCCCAGTGCTTTTTTTAAAGTAAACCTAAAATATACATTTGTTTGAGTTTTAATACTATTTCTGAATCATCTAATTAGAATAAAAAGATTTTCAGACTAAGTCTGGGTTTCTACTTTGAAAGAGATAGATATCAGAGATAATTTGAAGAACAATGGAGTACCACTTAATGACCTAACACTTGCACATGCACACACAAGCACACAACATGAAACTTGTTCAGTAGAATGCAAAGAAATAATTTTATTGTGTAAGTGTGGTGAATGAATCGAAAAATGACTAACAACATGGTTCCTGAAGGAAGCAAACATAAATTTAAGAAGTGGCACGTTGGTTGAGAATGTCCAACATATGAGGTCCCTAGAGTGAAAAATTCTCTCCCATACAGTACAAATTGGTATATAGTGGTTCATGGAATTCAAACTGTACAAATATAGAGTAATGATGGTCGGATATAGTAAAAGAAGGCCTCAAAACTATAATCATCTAGTAGGATATTAGCTTCACGATTCTGTACGCGAGAAGGACTTGGGAGTCGACATCATCCCCTGCCTGTCACCAATGCCCCTCATTCAGAGTCTAGTTAAGGAGACACACTGTCTTCTGGAAAATATCAGATTAACTTTCAAGTACAGAGATAAAACTAGAATATGCTTCTAAAGTTCAGTCACCACACTGTAAGCAGCACAAAGAGCTAAAAGAAAAAGTCCAAAGGAGGGCAACAAAGGTGGTACCAGAATGAAGACAGCTAAGTTATGGGTAAAGGATAAAGGCTTTAAAATTGACCATCTTGAAAAACTGACGAGCAAATGGAGACCTAATCACAACCTTTTAAGTTTTTAAAACATACATGATGTGGAAAGTGAACAGTTCCTCAAGATATGTTGGGAAAGAGAAACCAGAGAACATAACATGGAATTATGCAAGGGACTTATTAAAAAAGGGGTAAAAAGTAATTCTTTTTTTAATTATAAGAATGGTGGATGAATGGAGCAGACAGACTGAGGCTATGGTTAATGCAAACAGCATACATAAATTTAAGAGGTTGTATGATAGTAGAAAATGTCCTAGAGTTGGGGCCCCATGATGGTAAAAACTATCCCCCCCCCAAAAAAAAAAAAAAAAAAAAAAAAAATAA
>JAYMFT010062224.1:0-14869 GCA_038088735.1 Panulirus argus | reverse complement strand
ATATATATATATATATATATATATATATATATATATATAATTTAAATAATGGACGCATGTGTACTTGCTTAGGCCCTTGGAGGTATTATAATATCATACATTAATTATGGGATGGGAGAAAAATCTTTATATGTGTGTGTGTGCCATATATGGAATATAACCACTTGATTGGGCAGGTGTAACTTGAATAATATAAAAAAGATACGTCTTTTTTTTGGGGGGGGGGCTCTCTTTAATGCTGAACCCCTGGTTATAGTCCTACCAGCCCTACTTTCAGACATGAAGAAAGGACACCATAGTAAACATGACCTTACCGTCCCAAACTGACGCACGTTTAGGTACGGTACCAATATGGTTTGGGATGACTGTTCCGTACATTTCACACGGCATAAGGCGATGCCAAGTGCGGGTGGCGCGATCGACATATTCTCCCGTACCCTCACGAAACCTAACCCGAACTGAAAAGTTTCCGGAAGACACTCTCCTGATAACGCTTTTCGGAGGCAGAAATACTAGGTCATTCCTGGGGAAGATGGTGTTGGCTCAGAAAGCAAAACAACTATTTACGGACTCACTTCTTACGTGACAAACTTTTTTTTTTTGTCTGACTTGATGGCCACTGACCACTTGAAATTAACCGAGCTGATACACTTGGTGTGAATAAATGGATAGCGACACGAACACTGTATACGAACCAATCAGCCACCTTAGCTATGTTAGAGCGTGGCTTCTGTGCCTGTGTTGGGTACGATGACTATAGGCTTCTGTCTGCAATATGCTATACAAGTCTGATGATAGCAACATTCCACCTCAGACCATACACTTGCACCAATGCATTCATGTCTTGGAGCCGTCCGTGTACAAGGTAGGAAGACCAGGTGGTCTGTCATGATGACTGGACGAAACCGTTGGTGAACCTAATCTTCTTGCTGATGATGGTGTTGGGTGGCTCTCAAGGCGCCACACGATGTGTAGTCCGCCGGCCAGGGTTTTGTTGATGTCGGCTAATGCAGCCGTTCACTAATGAACGATTCTTTTTAGGATTTGCTGTATGACTATAAAAGGAAAAAAAAAAAGATTGTCTGTTCAGACTCCGTAACTCCTCGTTAACTGTTCTGGGTTTTCATATTCATAACCTGGATTTTCAGATATTTTCTTAACGATAACTGCCACCCCTAAAATAGGAATTCATATCAGCAGAAACCCGTAACTTTCACTGGAAACAGTTCTTCATTTTTTGTTTTATATCTTTTTCGTGGCTAAGCAATAATCATTGTGAATGATTATGACATTTCATTGGTTGCAAAGCAATATCATTTGGGTTAAATGTTCAGTCACATACATGTCGTCTTCAACATTCATACCAACATATATTAGAACAAAAATTATAGACGTAATTAAACATATGTTTATTGCTCCGTTCATTACTATCAACTTTAAAGGTACATTACTGCCTATCGTCATAAACCTAGATCTTACTACCTGTGTTATATCCGCCTAAAGTGCTATGTTAGGCTAGTTCCAATAATAAGTGACCACTGCCTTACCTGCTATGTTAAGATACTACCTGTGTTCCTGCAACTTTACCTGCTTTGTTAACCCAGTCATATCATGGGTGTGTTTCCGCTGGCTTACCTGCTATATTAGCCCAGTGGCACTACAGCTATATTGCTACTGCAGCCCCACCTGCTATGTTAGGTCAATATCACCACAGCTGTGTTGCCTTAACTGCTGTGATAGGACAGAGGATCTGCAGGTGTTACCACTGCCTTGATAGCCATGTTAAACAGAGGCGCTACCGCTTGTGTTGCCCCTGCTTTACCTGCTATGTTAAACGCCTATTGGCACTGCAGCCATACTTTAATTTCCAACATCCATGGCAGTATATCCTGAGGCTTCTTAATTACCTACATAATTCACACCAGCTGTCGCACCAATTACCTTTTTTTTTATATCAGATGCCACATCATCACGAGCCAAAATAATTCACATATATCAGTTGTCCCGCCAATGTACGCATAGCAAGAGGTGAGTCCTTGGGCAAAGTAGTGCAGGAAGCCAAGTGCCGCTGTAAAGAGTACATAAAGGTCTGTAATCGATACAGACCTGATACAGATTTAACATTTGGAACACCAGTAGTAAAATTCCCGGGCTGGTGATCACCTGTATTTGACGAAATCACTTCATACAGGGGATCAAATATCTATCGATTTCTGATCTCATAAATACCCTTAAGTATGGGATCCCTCGAACTCAATAACACCATCTTAAGACATACATATATCAACTGGTACTGTCAAAACAGTGTATCTAATGACAGTATGTTTATGCTGAGTTCAAAGTTTATGCACGTGATGTGAAATCATGAGTAGGAATGCTGCATTTGGGTCGCAACAGATAACAAAATCCAATTACAGAAGGCGCAGTTTCAGAACCTGAAATTCTCTCTCATTGTATCGCTTCTGTAAAACTCGTAACTTGGATTTTTAGATCGGCGAAAACTCGACATGTGGCAACTGCACCTAACCTGCGTTCCCCCGGCAGGAGAGAATTCCAGGCCAGTAGTGACCCGAGCAGCGGGTGGGAAGGTACGTTCTCGCCACCAAGCCTCCCACCAGTCACGATTTTATGGGTCATATATTTGTCGCGGCCGCCGGTGTGGGTGTTGGGGGCGCACGTGGGGCCCCAGTCATCGGAGAATAGACCCCGTAGAGGCCATGGGTGCCAGACCCCGGTTGAAATAAGAATTCCCCATTTCGGCTTGCCGATAAAGGTGAATCTCGAGGAAGCGGCCCGATAATCACGTTTGCAGGAATAACACCGATTTCCACCCAGAATTATAAACTCCCGACAGTTAGAGAAATAAAAAAACAAACAGCTTAATTCCCAGGCGATCTACCCCGAATGTAGAAATATATATGAGATATACAAGTATTTAAATGAAGCGTCAATTACACACTAGTGTGTGGTAAGGTGTGTGTGTGTGTGTGTGTGGAGCGGCGGAGGCGGCGACGGAGGGGCCACCCGCTGATCAATGATAACACGCTGCATCACCTGTATATTTTTAGCTCGGACAAAAGCACTCGAACAAACACAACCACCCAGGCTACAAGTACTCTAATTGGCGTAAATCCACCTAAGAAACATATAACGCCCGTAACCCATCCCCCCAAAAAAACACTAGTATACCCATCAGATTTAGGCATCTCAAACGATGTAATCCTTAAATAACAGTAATAAAAAATATATACACGAAAATGAAGATTTTTTGAGGTACAGCATCTGGAAGTATCAACACGGGCGACAAAGACAGAACAAACAAATAAACGCGATCGGAGGAAAACGAACCCGTGCAGTGAACATGGGAGTTTATTTGTTTGCATCTTCCCTGTTGGAGTAGTGTGGGCTGTGCACATCGCAAGGGCCGCACCATCTGCCGGCTGGGTGAGTATGGTTAACACTGCAATTCTAACAGTGACAGATTCCACCAAAGCACATTTACATTTATTGTTGTCCCTGTTTGTGCTTTTTTCACAGCCTGTTTAACTTGAGCTGCGTTCACACCACCTGTTACTCGAGTCCGTTGAGTTCAGCCATTGCCTGTTTAACGGGCGCAGTGAGTGCGTTCGCCACCTGTTACTCGAGTGCGTTCACCGCCTGTTTAATGGGTGGGGTGAGTGCATTCATTGCTTGTTTAATGGGTGGGTTGAGTGCATTCATCGCCTGTTTAATGGATGGGTTGAGTGCGTTCATCGCCTGTTAATTAGATGCGTTCTAAGCACGTTCATCGCCTGTTTAATGGGTGGGTTGAGTGCGTTCACCGCCTGTTTAATGAGTAGGTTGAGTGCGTTCATCGCCTGTGTAATGGGTGGGTGGAGTACATTCATCGCCTGTTAATTAGGTGCGTTCTGAGCGCGTTCACCGCTTGTTAATCAAGGGCGCTGAAGGACGTGACGAAAATGCATAAAACTCGCCATGAATCTCTCTCTCTCTCTCTCTCTCTCTCTCTCTCTCTCTCTCTCTCTCTGTGTGTGTGAGGAAATGCAAGCATAAAATAAATAACGTTTAAAGAACCGTACTCTGGAGGAGAGCAATAGGTGGAAGGACGGAGTTCGATGTCTCTCATGTTCGTTCGAGACGCCTGGCGTCGCCAAGGAAAAGTTGATACACAAAAGCAGGACGAGTGAGTGAGGGCAGAACAGATGCTTCACGCTACACTTATAGGTATTTTCAGGGATATTTGAGTCCTCTGAGGCTAAGTAGTGAAATGTGAGTTTACACAAGATTGCATACAGCAGTCTAAGATATAAACGGTGAGATTTGTAATAAGGATCACAGGATTGTATACATATATTCTGAAGGAAGATGATGTGTTTGTTATAGGCCCAGAGTGAGGAGGGGGAAGAGACGCAAGCCAAGTGGTATGAGGCAACTGATGAACTTAAATAGCATTGAAGTGTCTGTAAACACAACGTATTAAGTAAGATAATGTCTTATAAGTAAGACATAGGAATCTATGTATGAAATAGGACACTGTATATGAGAGCAACGAGGTCGAGGCTATAGTAAATAATGGATTTACGTTTATTCGAAGGCTGCTTCCACTGATGATTTTAAGATGCAATTAAGTGACACGCATTGTTTAAGGTTCTGTTAATGAAGGTGCTATTGTTTAATTGTCATAGGAAAGGTGCTGGTATAAATATTATCTAAAGGTGCCTCCTCATTATCCAGGGTTTACACTAACTGATACCAACCCGCCTTTTACATTTATGGTGGAGATGCGGGGCACGCCTGCCGCCTCAGTGCCTGGCGCCCGTCTCAGACCCAGACTCTTGACAGGCTCAGCCGCTGCACTTGACTGTCAACGGAGCTGTCCGTTCTCCCTCACTCTCGTCCGCTACATAGCTTTCAACTCCGGGTGGTTTTAGGTGCATATCCAAGCCGGGTTTGGTAGTGCCTTAAGATATATACCCCCCTTTCATATATATATATATATATATATATATATATATATATATATTACTGTAGGTTCTAGAACATTTTTTTCGTTTTCTGTATTTGTCATTACTGACTCGTTAAGTATTAATAGTGTAGATGAGTGTGTTTAAAGTTTTTGTGTTATTAACTTGGTTTTTCGTAAAAGTTTTCGTAAGATTTCTTGTAAGATGAACTGGTCTGTTGTTCTTACCGTTGCTTCCCTGTTGAGGCGTTGGTCTGTTGATCTGAATGTTGCCTCCCTCTTAAGGTGTTGGTCTGTTGTTCATACCGTTGCTTCCTTGTTAAGATGTTGACTGTTGTTCTTACCGTTGCTTCTTTGTTAAAGTGGTGTTGGACTGTTGTTCATGCCGTTGCTTCCTGTCACGGTTTCTTTGTCTTGTTCACACCGTAGCTTCCTGTTAGGCACACGAGTCTGTTATTCATAACGTTTGTTCCCGTTAGGATGTTAAATCTATACCGTTACTTCCCTGCTGTGCTGGGCCATAGACAGTATAGCTGCCACCAAATCGGCCTGCGACAATGAACGGTTTTGGGGAGGATTGGAAAGGAAAGAACAACAAAGAGGTTTATGACAAGACACGAAATGCGATCGTGTGTAAGGTGTCAAAACGGGGGTCTCACGAGTGTGGAACCCCCCCCCCCCAACACACACACACACACACACACACACACACACACACACTCCTGTACCATGCAATTAAGTAATTAGAGACACATAAAAAAAGAGGATATTCTTGGCTAGTGGCCCCAGACACAGCCTAGGACTCATCCTCCTCCCAGGAAAGCCTTCCCACAGGACACACACATACGTCATACGGACACATCGTTAGCAAGTCATGTGTCGTGAGCAAAATTCGTACCTGCAAACCTTCTCATTTGTCATATTTTATGCCATTGTATTGAAATATTTGGCTTTACTCTCATAGATTTTGGATATTCGAACGATTATCTCTGGCAAACAACCAAGTATTTTCACTCCTCATACTTTGGGAATAGGAATTTGGTGAATTAAAGTTTATACTTTTTCACTAATAAAATACGAATGTAATAAAAAGAATACGAAAATTTAAGTATTCATTTTGATGATGTAGATGTATATATTTCATGTTTTGAAATCATTATTTTTGATGGAAAAGAGAAAATTATGTTGTTAGAAGTATAATTAGTTCCTGGAATTACGAGCGCAATTCTTCCTGGAGTTATGGTATAGGTCAAGCGTCACAGACATAAGTGTCAGTCAAGTGTCAGGTGGTGTTGTTGGCATAAGTCAGTCAAGCGCCGATGGTTTTAGTGGCATAGATCAGTCGAGTGCCGTAGTGGTGGTGGCACAGATCAGTCAAGTGACGGTGGCGTTGGTGGCACAGATCAGTCAAGTGACGGTGATGTTGGTGGCACAGTTCAGTCCAGCACTAGTGGTGTTGGTGGCACAGATCAGTCAAGCGCCGGTGGCGCTGGTGGCACAGATCAGCCAAGAGCCAAATGATGTTGGTTGCATAGATCAGTCCAGCGCCAGTAGTGGAGGTGGCACAGATCAGACCAGCGCCAGTGGTGGTGGTGGCACAGATCAGTCAAGTGCCAAGTGGTGTTGGTGCCATAGGTTAGTCAAGTGCCGAATGGTGATGGTGGCACAGATCAGTCCAGCGCCAGTGGTGTTGATGGCACAGGTCAGTCAAGTGCCAAGTGGTGTTGGTGCCATAGGTCAGTCAAGTGCCGAGTGGTGTTGGTGGCACAGATCAGTCCAGCGCCAGTGGTGTTGGTGGCACAGATCAGTCAAGTGCCGGCGGTGTTGGTGGCACAGATCAGTCAAGAGTTAGTGGTGTTGGTAGCACAGATCAGTCCAGTGGTGTTGGCAGGTTGGAAGCAGCGGGAGGAGGAGGTGTGCGCCAACACGTAACACATGACGCCAGTCCCCAGCGTTATATGTGTCCCCCTGTGTGGCGGTGCATATTGGCTCAGGCGCCGCACGCGACCTGACGCGAGGCTCCTTGCTGACGAGTGTGGGGCTGGGGGGTTAGGGGGGGGACCAGGGGTAGAGAAAGAAGAGAGAGAAGGAGAGAGAGAGAGAGAGAGAGAGAGTCAGAACGGTAACCTCCGTGAGGGGAAATTAGGCTCTGGCAATATCGGGCGCTGGCTGTGATAAACGCCAGGGAAGAGGGGGGCGTCCCTGGTCGGGGGACGCTCGCTAATACGAGATGGTCTGTGTCTCCCAAAACGATGACCGGATTACCGCACGCTCCTGCGGTAGCCACGAGTAATGCTGACCCGCTACGTGTTGCCGGACGGCTGCAGGAAGAGTCCCAGACCATCGATCATGTCGACGTCGAACGGACGGTTTCGTCAGTCGAGTGAGAGATGATGGTCGCCTCGTCACCTGACTCCATTCGACATTACTCATTCTTTTCATTGGTCATTTATGTCCGACACAGTCGAGTATTTTCGTAATCGTCATGACCGCTGATGTGGATTTTTGTCTTTAAATTATATATATTCTTTAAATTATATATATACATATGTGCCTTTTGGACGTCAGTATAGATTATAATATAAACGTCTTTTCCCATCCCAGATGTTGTTGTATGTGCCATGGAAATAATACGGTAGGATTGGTAAGGTGCGGATTTGCTCTTCGTAAAGGGAAAGCATCGCCAGAAATAATTAATTTTATCCTTCACTTAATCTCTCCAGGGGCTTCTTGCACCGAGGCGAGGCTAATGATTCGATTGACAGAATGGAATAATCTATTTTCCTGATGGTGTCTGATGTGATCCATCTTGTATATTTCGTTATATTAACCTACACATTTCGGAGACCAGCGACCCTTTCTCATACATTAACACTTCAATAAATCTCCCTTAAATACATTCTGTATTCTTTTCCTTATTTATTATTTTTTTCTTTGTTCCCTATGCAATTTTCCCTTACCAGAATATTTCACCACCAACGGCAATCCGTTTTCTATCTGCATTACCTCCGAACGTTAGCGGAAACGAGCCAGGTCGTTTGCAGTATCGGAAATTTTCAAGCTTTTACTGGTCTTTTTTTGAGAGAAAGAGAGAGAGAGAGAGAGAGAGAGAGAGAGAGAGAGAGAGAGAGAGAGAGAGAGAGAGAGAAAAAAGAAAGAAAAAAAAAAAGGGGAGAGAGAGGAGAGGATCTGAAACCGCATGTGTGTGTCTCTCACTTGACAGAAAACGAGAAGCGGGCCGTCCGCTTCCCGCCAGAAAAAAAAAAGGAAAAAATGTAGACAACGTATATTTCTTCCCAGGACGCACTAGTGATCAACACTACTACCTCCCCTCTCCCAACTCTCCCCTCTCCCACCCCTCTCACCCACCTGACTACCAGCCCAGGGTTGCTTACTGATCAATACAGAGTGTGTGGTGGAGGGGGAGGGAGGTGGCACCCCCCTCCTCTCTCTCTCTCTCTCTCTCTCTCTCTCTCTCTCTCTCTCTCTCTCTCGCCACACCACTCTCCTCTACTGACTGACTCTACCGCCTGTTGTGGTGGCGCTACCCACCCACCCACCCACACACTCACTCCTCTTGCGTCGCTAACGGTAACTCTACACACGGCTTGAGTGACTCTACTTACGATGGGATTGTATAGAATGTCCTGACTTTGCAGCCTGTTCTGCTCTGTCGCCTGCCACACCGTCTGGGAAAATGTGACTCTACTGACACGACTCTACTGAGACGGCTCTACTGACGCGACTCTACTAACACGGCTCTGCTGACACGACTTCACTGACACTACTCTGCTGACTCTACTCTACTGACATGACTCTACTGACACGACTCTACCAACACGACTCTACTGACATGACTCTACTAAGACGACTCTACTGACACGACTCTACTTACACGGTGCTACTAACACGACTCTACTGACATGACTAGTGACACGACTCTACTGACGATTATACTGACACGACTCTACTAAGACGACTCTACTGACACGACTCTACTTACACGGTTCTACTAACACGACTCTACTGACATGACTATTGACACGACCCTACTGACGACTATACTGACACGACTCTACTGACACGACTCTACTAACACGACTCTACTGACACGACTCTACTGACACGACTCTAATGAGACGACTCTACTGACACAACTCTACTGACACGATTCTACTGACATAAGTCTACTGACACGACTCAACTGACACGACTCTACTAAGACGACTCTACTGATACGGCTCTACAAACACGACTCTACTGGCATGACTCTATTGACACGACTCTTCTGACGACTCTACTGACACGACTCTGACACTACTTTACTAACACGACTATACTGACACGACTCTACTGACACAACTCCACTGACACTGCTCTACTGACACGACTCTACTGACATGACTCTACTGACACGACTCTACTGACACGACTCTACTGACACGACTCTACCAACACGACTCTACTGACACGACTCTACTGACACGACTCTACTGACATGACTCTACTGACATGACTCTACCAACACGACTCTACTGACACGTCTCTACTGACACGACTCTGCTCGCCTTCTCTATAACTTTCCTGATGATTCAGCATTCTACTTAGTTCATGTTCTCTTGTGCATTACCTCTGCACAATGCAGACTCTACTTGCTTGCCTGACTATGCCTCTTGGGCGGGCGAGATGATGACTCTGCTTTTCATGCAATTATACCTGTTGCCTGATTATAGACATCAGACGATCATACCTGTTGCTCGGCTCTAATTACCTTAATTACTTGGCTTCCCCTGTCTCTTGCATGACTCCCCCACATGAGTCACCAGCGACGACCCCCCCCCCACATGACTCAACCGTGACCCATTCCCCACATGAGTCACCCGTGACCTCTCCCCATGAGTCACCCATGACCCTCCCCATTACTCACCCGTGACCCCCGCGCCACATGACTCACCACTGACCCCCCACATGATTCACCCATGACCCCTCCCCATGACTCAACCATGAGTCACCTGTGACCCCACATGAGTCAATGATGACCCCCCACATGACCTTTCTGACCCCATATTAACCACCGATGACCACAAACGATCCACGAATGACTCCCCCCTCCCTCATGACCCACGGATGACCGCGCATGACTCAGGGGTGACCTCTCGTGGGGGGGAGGAGGCGCCGCCGACTAGATCGTGTCCAGGAAACGGATGGCTCCCGATTTCTTAGGGTCGCGGAGGGTAACAATTTGGTGAATCACGTCATGCGCTGTTTATGTGGGGCCATGAGTCATGAGGTGGACTGGCTCACGACTCATGGTATGGCCCCTAGGTCTGGGCGTGGTGGTGACCTGAGACTGTATGGTGACCTGTCTGTGTAGTGACCTGACACTGTGTGATGACCCGAAACTGAGTGGTGACCCGACACTGTGTGGTGACCCGACAATGTGTGGTGACCTGAAACTATTTGATGACCTGGCCGTATGGTGACCTGCCGCTGTGTGGTGGTGACCTGTCACTGTGTGGTGACCTAACGCTGTGTGGTGACCCGACACTGTGTGGTGACCCGAAACTGAGTGGTGACCCGACACTGTGTGGTGACCCGAAACCGAGTGGTGACCTACCAACGGTTGGGTTGACCTACTGTCTCTCTCCCATCCCCTCACTTGACCTACTGTCTCTCCCCTCACGTGACCCACTCACCCGTCACATGACCTACTGTATCCATCCCCTCACCCCAGCCATGCATGTTCCACTCGCCTCTAATTGCTACCCTCCACGTGTTCCTCGTGGCCTCCCTCCCTCCCTCCCTCCCTCCCTCCCGCCAGTGTGTGACACAGCGGGAGGAGTGGCGATAGCTCCCTCCCTCTCTACACTGGCCAACTTACCCCTAGGGTCGTACCGTCGTCCTCTGGGGTCGTACGCCGTCTTCAAGGTCGTACCGCCACCCTCATTGGTCGTACCGTCGTCTTCAAGGTCGTACCTCCGTCCTCAGGGGTCGTACCGTCGTTGTCAAGACGCATATACATGCTGCTGTGGACGCGTGATGCCTTTTTGGCGTGAACCACACGACGCGCCCGCAATCGGGCGATTCCCGTGAAAAACGGGAAGAAAGAGAACGCATCATTTCCAGAGGGGCCCCCCCCCTTTGGACCACCGTTTTCTATGTACCATTTCCCCACCACACACACACACACACACACACACACACACACACACACAATAGCCCACCGCAAAATGAGGTACGGAATAAATGTCCCGAGATCTTGGTGTTGTTATATGTTTATGTCTCGATAAGCACAGGTGTAGCTGGTGAGGGATGGGTTCCCGCCGGTGTTTATCGTCCAAGATTAGAGAACTCGAGGGGGGGTCTCTCCTGCTCCTCCTCCTCCTCCTCCTCCTGCGGCGTCCGTCTGCCTGCCTCCACCGGACCATCACGGACCACAGGACAAATTAAAGACGCTGGTGAAATTGAAGGAAAGCTTTTTAAAGGCAGCCGCCAGCAGTACTCCCTCCTTTGAACACACGCACACACACACACACACACACACACACACAACACACACACACACACACACACGGTAAATAATATGAATATTGTCTACCACGAAATAAACTGCAGGAATCTATTGAGTGAGAAATACTCTGGAAGATTGATGAAGGAGACAAACTGGTCATATAGCAAATATCATAATCCTAGTCAAGTATATTAAAACGGATGTAAGGTAATAAAGTAAATAAAAAAAAGTAACTATACACACTCACGTACAATGGAAAGGACCATAGATCTGGCCAAAACGAAAGAAAAACGGGTAAGGGATGATTTGATCATAACCTTCAAGTCTCGTACCAGGAGTCAATCCACGAGATTAAGCGAGAAACTCCTTAGAAAAATGAGTCATTAAACGCAGTACTGGTATGGCCTCAGACAGAGTACAAGTTGTGTGACATGAACTCGAGTCTGAAGTCGGGATCACTGAAGTGTCTGAAGTTACGTGACAAAGTTGATAGACCGGACTCCACTGGTTCAGACTCACCCCTCACTTACTGCAGGTAATCACACACACACACACACACACACACACACACACACACACACGCCAGCGGACGGCCCCATCTACTTCACGATACTCATTAGCGGCCGTGCTCATAACGATGGGGACCTGACCCTATTCACGCCCGCTGGTGATGACGGAGTTCCCCTCGACCCTCCAGGTAATGGCTTTGTCCACGGCTGCCCCTCCAGTTATGATCCTGCGCCCCTCCTGTCTCGCCATTAATGATCTTTCCCACCATACCTCTATCTCCCTGTGATGCTCCAGTCCTCCCAGTCCTGGTCCAGCCCTCCCAGTCCTGCTCCAGCCCTCCCAGTCTTGCTCCAGCCCTCCCAGCGGAGCTTCCATTCATCATCCTGACGATTGGCCCAGCTCCTCCAGCCGTCACGAGCAAACGGCCAATGCATTACTGACCTTCGACACTTCACAGACACAGCCGTCCATTGTTGCAGCACCCTGGGAGGGGGGGGGGTGCGTCTCTGACCCCGGCGGCTTCTTTTCCTCTCCCGTGACGTCAAGTGATACTGATACCCTTCGTGAGGACGGCAGAAGATGATACGAGGTGGACATTAAAGCGGGGATGTCTTTAGGTCTCTCTCTCTCTCTCTCTCTCTCTCCCGTGAGACACCTTTCCTTAAGGGAAAGTTGTCGGTCACGTCATCGCCAAGGGAATGCACGGGCTCTCCTCCAACCACCTGAAGGAGGAAGATATAAGATTACAACGTACACGAAATTTGACAGCAATGTGCACCCCATCACGGCCTTAACCCTAGCCCAAAGCCCAGGCAGCTGTCCTTTCACCCAATCACACCTACACAGTGGTTGTTGATTGCCAATCCACGTCCCCACGTCCCTTCCATATCCAAGATATCACTTGACAACCAACTCACATAACTCTTTACTCTCTCTCTCTCTCTAGTGAGTCCATCACCTCTAGTACTTAACGGCAGGACATCCCACGTCTAGATCCTCCGGTGCTGCAGGGGAACGAGCGGGAGGCCGGCTACGGATCGAGGAGGGCTGGATGGTTCCCTAGGGCCTCGGCCTCCCTCACCCAACCCACTTGACTGATGTCAAGCGACTGGAGTCTCCGTAGGAAGACCTTTCCCCCCAACTCCTGTCTCTGTCCACAACACCCGCCGTCTCCAAGCTAACCAACCTACGTTTCTAACCCCTTGTGTGGGGTAGCCATCTGCCCCACTTCCCTCCTCCCTCCTCAACCTTCTCCCTCTACATAGTCTCAATGGCCCAGGGTCCTCCTCCTCCTCCTCCTCCTTCTCCTCCTCTTCCCTCAATCGACACTATCAATGACTTGACATCAAATCTCCAACATCTTTTCCTCTCCAAGGGTCTTCAAGACTCCTACACTAAATTTTTCCTTTGTATATCTTTGATGTTTTGCCTCTGTCATCTCAGTCAATATATGAAGATATTAGAAAGAAATTTTGACACAATTCTAACCTACCCCTCTCCTTCCCTCTCTCTCTCTCTCTCCCTCCTGTATTATAATTCTCTCCATCTGAACCCCGAGTCTTGCGCCACAGGACACGTCACTCCTACGTCTCTTCCCCCACATCTACCGCCTGGACAAAGCGCCTCTCTCTCTCTCTCTCTCTCTCTCTCTCCGGCGGGGACCCGCACTGCTTTAAACCTGATGTGTTCACCGGACGTCAACAGTGTCAACAAAAAGTTTAGAAAGCAATGTTGAATTTCACTTGTTTGTTGCCCAAGGCTTGAAGACTCCCAGCAGGCCCCTCCCACCTCTGGTAACGTGACGGGGCCACACAGCACATCTGGTAACGTGGGGGACCAAACAACACATCTGGTAACGTGGGGGAGGGGGGGCACACAGCACATCTGACAACGTGGGGGGCCACACACCACATCTGGTAACGTGGGGGCCACACAGAACATCTGGTAACGTGGGGACCACATAGCACATCTGGTAACGTGGGGGCCACACAGCACATCTGGTAACGTGGGGGCCACATAGCACATCTGGTAACGTAGGGGCCACACAGCACATCTGGTAACATGGGGGCCACATAGCACATCTGGTAACGTGAGGGTCACCAGGACATCTGGTAACGTGGGAGCCACACAGCACATCTGGTAACGTGGGGGCCACACAACACATCTGGTAACGTGGGGGCCACACAGCACATCTGGTAACGTGGGGGGCACATAGCACATCTGGCAACGTGGGGGCCACATAGCACATCTGGTAACGTGGGGGCCACACAGCACATCTGGTAACGTGGGGGTCATACAACACATCTGGTAACGTGGGGGGCTACACACCTCATCTGGTAACGTGGGGAGGCCACACACCACATCCGGTGACATGGGGGGGGGGCATACAGCGCATCTGTTAACGTGGGGGGGCCACACAGCACAACTGGTAACGTGGGGGCCACACAGCACATCTGGTAACGTGGGGGCCACACAGCACATCTGGTAACGTGGGGGGCCCCACAGCACATCTAGAAACGTGGAGGGCCACACAACACATCTGGTAACATGGGGGCCACACAGCACATCTGGTAACGTTGGGGGGGGGCCACACAGCACATCAGGTAACATGGGGAGGGGGGTACACAGCACATCTAGTAACATGGGGGCCACACAGCACGACTGGGAACACGGGATCGATACCCCATCAGTGTGGGCGACCTTTCCCTCGCCACTTATGTCACAACCATTGTCTCTCCCTCCTGTACACAACCCAGGAGGTAGTAATCTGTACCCTCAGCCAGAAACCACGCAGCCAGGACCCAAACAGCCAGGACCCACACAGCCAAGACCCACACTGCCAGGACCCACACAGCCAAGACCCACACTGCCAGGACCCACACAGC
>JAYMFT010062213.1:0-14870 GCA_038088735.1 Panulirus argus | reverse complement strand
ACCTCTATAGTTTGAACACTCACCTTTATCCCCTTTGCCTTTGTACAATGGCACTATACATGTATTTCGCCAATCCTCAGGCACTTCACCACGACCCATGCATACATTGAATATTCTTACAAAGCAGTCAACAACGCAGTCACCCCCTTTCTTAATAAATTCAACTGCAATACCATCCAATCCTGCTGCCTTGCTGCATTTCATCTTCAACAAGGCATTCACCACTTCCTCTCTCTCCACCACATCACTCTCCCTGACTCTCACACTGCGCCCCACCCCAACCAATACACCCTACATCTGCCACTCTATCATCAAATACATTCAATAATCCTTCAAAATACTCACTCCATCACTCCGTGTTATCACTTCCCCCCTAGCATGAGCCAGGTACCTATTTTATCAACCAACCCCTAGGGATGGATGCACAGCTGGGTTGACTATGGACTGACTGCCACAACCAGGATTCAAACCTATGCATTCTATCCTGGGTGGTCTGTGAATGTGTCACAGTCAGGAACGCTAATCACTACACCACGGGAGTCCATAAGTGTATTATTTATGTATTACCTGTACAGAAGAACTTTTACTTACATGAGTAAATTTAAAATAATTTTCCTGTAACCAAAAATGTAAGTACTAATTCTACTGTAATTGTTTCATTATTCTCAGGCTAACTAGGTTTTTATCACATGTTGTGTTTTACTTGGGGTAAGACAGAGAGTGGGCACTTGTGTAACATTTCAAGACTTAATGCACTAAAGCACAGTAATGCTCACTTTATGGTTTTTTCGTAGGTGTGATTTACATAGAATTTGCTCATGCATAACTGTATTTACTTACTTTGATAAATGAACAGATAAGTTTCTTATCACCAAAATTATAAGGTACTGCAGTAACTTTTCATTATTCAAAAACAAACTAAATTTTCTTGTTTTACTTGAAGTAATAGAGTGTAAGTGCTTATGGAAGAGATCATGAAACATCTATGTTTGTGATTCCTTCATGTTTGTCTGCAACTACATAGCATGGAATAATTGCCTTCTAATAAGTTTACAATTAAATAATTTATATAACCATAATGGAATTCCTGAAGGCCAACATAAACCTGTAATGTAAACTAAACTCAGAATTTTGATTAATTTCTCCAACAATTATTATCATTTTCTTTTTTTTTCAAAGATTTTTAGATAATAATAACTATTATCCCTGCTGTTTTGATGCATTAATGTGACAGTTAGAGAATGGATGTGAGCAGATATGGCCCTTCTTCATCTGTTCCTGGTGCTACCTTGCTACCATGGGAAACAGTGATCAAGCATGAAAGAAAGAGAAAAGAAAGATACTTTAGAGGATAATCTGAAAGGAAACACAGGTGTACTTAACGAACACAAGCTAATTGAGAGACAGCATGGATTCAGATGCGAAAGATCTTACATGATGAACCTTCTGGATTTGTATGAGTGAGTAAGCATCATCCTAGAAAAGCGTGGAATCTATGTCCTTGGATTGCCGGAAAGCCTTTGATAACATCCCTTGCAGAAAAGCGATGATAAAGCTACACAATGAAGCTGGAGTGAGAGGAGGTCTTCTAAAATGGCTTGACAGCTGCTTAACTGGGAGATAGTGTATGTCAGGGATCCCTCTCAAGCTGAGTGAGGGCAACAAGTAGGGTCCCGTAGGACTTAGTGCTGGGATCATTATGTAAGTGATTAACTAAACTAGGTAAATATGAACTTGACTGTGGTTGCTGATGATGCTAAATGTATGAGAGATGTGCAAAGCAACAAGGACTTCAAAACATGCAAATAGGTCTAAGCATTATGCAACAGTAGTTGGATAAATGGCTCATGAAATTTAACTTTGGAAAATGCAAAGTCAGGAAGATGGGAAAAGACCTTAAGAGACAAGGCAGTGAGTATTATGTTGGTGGAAATGAATCACAAGAGTCATCCTGTAAAAGAGATGTAGGTATTTACATCACACTGAACTTGTCTGCAGAACATGTGAGGAGGATTGTGAGGAAGGGAAATGATATTTTGGTTTGTGTTGAAATTGCTTTTACATTCCCAGACATTAAGGTATTCTAAAGGATATATATGATGTACATTTATCCTAAGCTGGATTATGTCTAAACAGTCTTGTCTCACTAGAGGAGCCATATAGGACTGCAGGAGAGGGGGCAAAAGAATAAAAAAAATATTAGAATTGAATAAAATGAGCTGCACAGACAGGAGTGAATCCCTCAGTCAGCCTGCATCAAAAGAGAGAAGAATAAGGAGAGAGGTGGTACCTACATGTAAATTTCTAATAGGTCATCGTGATGTTAACATTGAACAGTAATTTTGTACTAAAGGAAAGTCCAGAACAAATGGGCATGAATTGGGAATTAAGCAGAAGTGTATGAAGGGATGATAGGAAGTATTTCTGTAGCATCTGAGCTGTGGACATGTGGAACAAAGTGAGTGCAGTAACCTTTGGAAAACTTAAAAGCATAGCAAAAAATGGGTAAGAGGTAGAGCTCCCAAAATATAAAGCTCCCTTTCCTTGTGCACAAATAGTTGATAGCAAATAGTTAATAGCACACATCCTCAACATAATCATTGTGCCAAAGTGAGTATAAGTATCCACAGTACACATTTCTTAATTTTTCATTTTGCTCAGTAATTTGATTCATGAAGTTTGATGAGCATTAACATGAACAGATTCCTGTCCTATTATTTATGTCTCCCATCTCTTTCTTTCTGTGATTAGATACAAGTCTCATGGAGTGGTATCCAATTTTTGTGAAAATCTCTTTCCTCTTGAAATCCTTTCATGAAATCTTTTGTGCATTACTTGCCATCATAACCTCAAGAACTTCCATGCTGCACACTTTTCTATTTATAACAAATTTAAAGTTATATATATTCATTCATTTCATGTATTTTTTGTAATGATTTGCTTGTTAAGCAGTGAGAGTTCAATTTGTAATGAATTAACGTTGGTTTTATTTTATTTCTTACCATCCAGATTGTGTATGGCAGCTACAACAAATCCTACCATCAGCCTTTGAATTTAATGAAAGATATCTCCTTGTACTGCATGACCATGTGTATTCATCCCAGTTTGGTACATTCATTGGTAACTGTCAGAAAGACAGAGTTGACTTAAGGTAAATAATGATTTAGATTTTGGTTATAGTTCATGAATCATTGAAAACTATAGATTATTAGGATATGTTGACTGACATTCATTTGAGTATTCTTTTCATATTGTTATGTTCAAGGTTTTTACATATAGTGTATAAATGTGTTTCTTTTTTACATTGGCATAAACTTATAAATATCTTTTGGTTTTTCAGATTAGCAGAGAGAACATATTCTCTGTGGGGATACATGAGGTGTCATGAGAGTGAGCACAGAAATCCACTGTATCGCAGAGATTCAACTGCAGATGTACTGCGGCTCAACCTCTGCCCTCAAAGTATCAGGTATAATGATTTTCATTGGGTATAACTTGTTTTCATTGTTTACTTTATTTTTGTGGAAAATTCATATATCAGATTGCTGTAACCTCTCTTCATTTGATGGAATACTTGACCATGTTTTAAATGAACCAGGTTACCATAACCTTCCTTCATTTGACTGAGTACTTAACTATGTTTTGAATTTACTCTTTTACTTTGTCATTTCCTTCACCTTTACCCCCAAACCAGAGCTTTTCTTTCATATTTGAAGCATGTATTGCTAATGTGGGAAATGGAGATCAAGGATAAAAAAAAAAAAAAAAGGTGTAAATAGTAACCATAAATAGTGATGTATCATTTAGTGCATTTGAATCGCAAGTCTCATCTGTTTTACCTCCTGCCTCCTCCCTTCCTCCACTTTCCTCCTACCATTCCATTGGGCAATATAAGTGTCAACTTCAGCAATATTCCACTCCCAAAACACTATGTTAACATACTTATTTGTACACATCCTTTACATTTATATGTATTTCTTTCATAAACGTTGATAAATGCCATCACTGAATATGCTCACAGAGTTCACCCCTCCTTCACATCTAATCTTCCACCCTTTCACTACCACCCCACCCTAACAGGGTGATCTATGCAATGCTATGACTGTTTGATTTATTTTAGCTCACTTTACTTTGTATGTATTTTTTCCATTTTAAGATTGGAAAAAAGATTGAAGACCTTATATTTTTGTCCACATTTTAATTGCAAAATTACTATCACCTGGCTTATAAGGGTACAGTGCAACTGACTCCATGGTTTAGTCCCAATATGTGAGAAAAAATCTAGAAATTTCCTTTACTTTACAGAATATGTCTATATTGTACTTTATTAGAATACCCCAATAATAAGTATAATTTCCTCTGTGTTGATATGGGAGGGTAATGAGTGGGCAAGGGAGGGCCCATGCTGTCAGCATGTATGTTTTTTTATCTAAGTACAGTATAAGATAATTATGGGTTTTGTCTTGGCACAATTGCATTCTGGATACACATGATCACATTACACAATTTATGATTTTTTTCAAAGCATGATTTCACATTACACATGCATTTTTTATGAATATTTTACTGATTTCTTTTGCATACTTTTCATTTTTACATGTTATTTACAGAGACAGAAGTATATTTACCTTTAAAAATATATTTGCATTAATAGTATCAACAATAGTATTGTAAATTTGATATAGGTATATTATGTTTCTGCTGACTTTTAAAAGGATAGAGGTAATTTACTGAGAGTAAGGATGAAGGAACTGGAAAGAAATTGCCATTGTTTTCTTGATTTTTTTTGTAGTGTTGTTACTTGCTCTTATGTACAGATTTTGGCGTGGAATGTATAATCGGTTTGAAAATGGCATCCATCCACGAGAGCCGGTAGGAGACTTGCTGGCTGCCACTACTGAACATACACAGGCACTCACTGACCAAGCTGAATTCCTCACGAAGGTGGGTTTTTTGTTGTACTTCTTACCTGGTAACTACATATCACAAATTGGACAAGTACAGTTAGGTCAGCACAGTGAAAGAAACAAATATGATTTAAGTACAATAGCGTCTCCAGAATTTTTCTTACACCTCAGGTTTAACTATTATAATTTCAGGGCAGTAGCATGAGAATCTGTGAGGTCCAAATTGAATGTGCCTCATTTAAGGCAATATGTAAAGGGTTATGCTAATTGTTCAGTTTTAATGTAAAATGTAAGTTAAAATCATTCTTAAAGCTTCTATATCCTCCCTGGCAGAGCCTGAATCACTGATAAGTTGCTTATAATCATAGTGATGAAACCCAAGCTCCTCAAGCTTCAAATTTTAGCCATGTCATGAACCTAAATTAGTTCTACAATCTTGAATCTTGTCTGGCTAAACACTGGTTTAACACTTGGCATCAGTCAAGATATGACAGCATCAATGGTTAGATTACCAAGAGTCTTTGTTGATTCTGTTGGGTCTTGGTCTGAATTAAAGGATCTGTGACATCTCATATATATGTATATCTTATATTTCTGTATACATATTCTCTTTTATGGTGGACTTTTTGTTCCCTGCTGGATGGAGCTCTTGCACCATGAAACTGATTATGAAGCCCATGTTGCCTGTCTTTCAGGATCTTTGGAATTTATCCAACATAATAGTCTGTGTTTGTTTTCCTTCTTTCCAGTGGGATCAGAAGGATGAGGAATTCACATTCCCTCTCACCCTCTTTCATTTATATGACTCTCTTTTGGTTCTTGATGTATTAAGTATTTATTTAGAAAAATTCATAACTCCAAGCAATTCTGTTTCTGTATTTACAAGGCTGACCTGTTGAAACAGGAGACATTAATTTCATCTTAACTGTGAAATCTTGAATTTAGTTTCTGTATAAACTTGTTTATTACTTTATCATTAAAAAGTAAAACTATTTGGCTAGTTAATTCACTTTTCCTGTATGTTGTCTGTCAAATAGTGTTGAACATAATTTTCCTTGAATGGTCATAAACTTGATAGAAATATTAGATTTGTGATAATAGCAGTGAATGCAGTTTTATTTTACTGGTCATAAACTTGATAGAAATATTAGATTTGTGATAATAGCAGTGAATGTAATTTTATTTTACTGGTCATAAACTTGATAGAAATATTAGATTTGTAATAATAGCAGTGAATGCAATTTTATTTTACTGGTCATAAACTTGATAGAAATATTAGATTTGTGAAAACTTGTTCTTTCCCATTTGTAGTTTCCCCATAGTTAGGGTTTGACAACCACAGTTTAGTTTTGTCATGCTAAGTAAATGGTACTGGTATCTTCAGTTTCCAGGTTGGTTTCTCCTTTCATGTTAATAATTTACTAATTTTATGCTTAGGCCTACAGTCCTCAGGGATCTGATGTAATTCTCAAGTTGGCATGTGGCTCGAAGTCTATCTCCCTATTACAACACTTTTCCTCTGTTTTGCCTATTGTTCTCCTAATTCTACAAATTTTGTATCCTTCTTTGACTATCTAAACTCCTGCCATGCGACTGTGACATTCTCCCACAAGCCAAGATTCTCTACCTCGGGGATTTCAACATTCACCATAGGGAATGGTTGAATTCCTCCCATGTGGATGATGGAGGGATTGAAGCCCTCACGTTCTCCATTCTCAATGATTTAGAGCAAGTTATGTCCCTCCCTACCTATAAACCTGACTGCTCTGACCACTCTCTTAATATTATGGATTTGTTTTTCAACTCTAGTCCATCCTGTTGTAATTACACAATCTTGCCTCCAATTGGTTCATCTGATCACACTCTCATAAATGTATCTATTCTAATGGTTCCTTCTCCTCCAGCAGCACTTCTAAATGTGAATACTGGCACCTTCTTTTTTGCCTTTCCTTTGATATATTACTGTCTCATATGTGGTGATGCTTCTCCCTCTGCCAAACGCATAGCAGAAGTTATTCTTGTAGGAATGGAAGCATATATCCCCTCTTCCTCCATGACTATTTCTTCTAATCCATGGTTCATCTGTTCCTGTTCTGAGGCCATTCAGACAAGGGATCAGGCATATTGGGCTTGGAAAAGCTCTCCTTCCTCTGGCTGCCATTCAGCTTTTATCACTGCCCGTAACTGCTGCAAGCACGGTATCCCTGAGGCGAAGCCTTCCTTTATTCAAAGGAAGTGCGATAACCTCTCCTTGTCATCCACTGATAGGTATTTCTGATCTTTAGCTGCAGGCATTTCTAACAACCTATGTTGCTCTACCTTTCCCTCACTTCTCCGTTCTGACGGTACTATAACTGTCTCTCCCATTAACAAAACAACTGTCTTTGGTTCCCGTTTCTTCTCTAACTTTACCTTGGATGACACTAACATTCTTTCACCCACATGGTGCTCCTCTTATTAATCCTATAACTCTTCCTGTAATCTCTTTTCAGACTGTCTGAAAAGCACTTCTCTCTCTGGACACAAGCAGGGCTTATGGTCCTGATAGCATCCATCCCCGAGTACTAAGAGAGTGTGCCTCTGAACATTGCACCTGTACTTGCTTGTCTATTTCATTTCTGTTCAAATACCAAAACTTTTCCTTCTCCATAGAAACATGCTCTGATACATCCCATCCCTAAGAAGTGTGACCATTCTGACCCCTCTAACTATTGTCCTTTTGCTTTGACATCTGCCATTTCCAAAGACTTTGAGTTCCTTCTCAACTCCCATATCCTTAAACACCCAGAAAATCACAGTCTTCTCTCTGATCACCAGTATGGATTCCATAAGGTGAGATCCACTGGTGATATTCTTTCCTATCTTACTAATGCCTGGTTATCATCCCTGAAAGATTTTGGGGTGTCATGTGTAGTTGCCCTTGACATATCTAAGGCTTTTGACGGAGTGTGGCACTGGGATCACATCTTTAAGCTTCCCTCCCTCACTTTGCTCCTTCATATCTATCTTCTTCTCTGGCTGGTCTATCTCTGTGGTTATTTATGGATCAGCCTATCCCCTTTTCTCCATCAACAGCAGTGTCCTTCAAGGTTCTGTCATGTACCCTACACTTTTTCTTCGTGTTTTCAACAATTTCCTCTCCTCCACAAACAATCCAGTGCACTAATACACTGACAGCTCAACACGGCATTCATCCAAATCCTTCAATTCTGCTCCCTCTCCTCTCACTCGATCTGCATCTTGTCTTGACACAGCCTCCTCAATAAACTCAAGACTTGGACAGGATATCTCAGTAGGTTACACAAAATGCCTCCAAGACCCAGTTTCTACCCATCTCTCTCTTGAAAACTCCTCACAACTCTCATCTCTCCTTTGATGGTTCTCTAATTCCAACTCAACTCTGTGAATATACTTGGCATTTTGGCTTAACTGTAACAGCCACTCTTTCTTAAAAACCCCTTATTACAGGAATAGCAAAGTCTGCCTCTAAGAAACTGGGTGTCGTGTTTAGATGTCAAAACTTCTTCTCTTTTGAACAGTTGCTCCGTTTATTTAAGGGATTGATTTGTCCTTATATGGAATACTGCTTTCACATTTGGGATGGTTCTAGTTCTGCATCCTTGCTTAACAGAGCTGAATCAAAAGCGATCTGCCTTATAAACTGTTCCAGGCTAACTTCCAAACTTGACCCCTTTGCCCAGTGTTGCAATGTTGGTTCACTTTTCCTTTTCTGTAGGTATTACTTTGGCTTTTGCTCCCAAGAACTGGCTGCTTGTGAACCCATACCCCTAGCTGAAGCATGCATTACTTGGCAAGGTGCTGCATCACATGATTATTGTGTGGCTATTAGCAACTCAAGGATGGGCCATTTTGATACTTGCTTCTTTCCCTACTCATCAAAGCTTTGGAACTCTCTACCCTTTCATGTCTTTCCCAATAACTATGACCTGGCACATTTGAAAAAACAGGTTTTTCACTTACTCAAAAACTCATAAATACTTTCCCATCTTTTCTTTTTCTGTTTCATAATTCTCTCTATAGTTTAATTAAGGCCCATCCTTGATGTGGACTTTTGTCCAAGACTGGAGCGTTCAACATTAAAAAAAAGGAAAATGGGTTTCCTGTTTAGATGTTGAAACTTTTTTCTTCTGAACAGTTTCTCCATTCATGCAAACAATTGATTCATCCTTGTATGGAGTCCTGCTCGCACATCTGGGATGGTTTTAGCGCTACATCCTTACTTGATAGATTTGAGTTGAAAGCAGTCCAAATTATAAACTGTCCCAGGGTAACTTCCATTTGGAAACTTGACCCTGTTGCCTTACACCACAATGTTGGTTCACTTTCCTTCTTCTATAGATATTACTTTGGTCTTTGCTCCAGAGAGCTGGCTGCTTGTGTGCCCACACCACTAGCTAGACCATGCAGTACTCAGAGAGCTACTGCATCACATGATTACTGTGGCATTGGCAACTCCAGGATAGCTGCTTTGATACCTGCTTCTTTCCCTACACATCGAAGCTTTGGAACCCTCTACCTTCTCATGTTTCCCAATAACTATGACCTAGTACATTTCAAAAGACAGGTTTTTCACTTCCTCCATTTGTAAATACTTTCCCTTGTCTTTTCATTTTCTACTTTCATAATTTTCTCTATATTTCAATTAAGGCGTAGCCTTGATGTGGAATTTTGTCTGTGACTGAAAAAAAAAAATCCTCGGAATAACACAAACGGCCCACTTACTATACCTTTCTCTTCAGTAACACAAATTGTCCAGTTATTACTATCTTTGCTCTCAGTACCATATAAACTGCCCACTCACTAGTCTTCCTCCTCACGAACATAAAGTGGTCACTTACTATGGTTTCCCCTCAACTCTAACATTCAAGATACCAACCTGCCCGCTCTGTCAAGATATTTATTCCTATAAATACACAAAATGCCTACTTCCTATTTCATTTCCCTTCAGTATATAACACAAAACACTGATTAGCTTTGGGTTTCCTCCTTTGCAAGACATACATAACCTGACTACCTTCTATGGTTTTCTCCCTCATCAGATAAACTATCCACTTGCAAGAGCCTTTCCTTTTCTGTAACACATATGCTGCTTATAAGTTTTAATCTTTTATCAGAATGCATCATAAAATTCCTACTTGCTTTGATATCCTCCCTCAGCAGGTAACAAGCTGACCACTACCTAACAGGTACTACAAAGTTGCCATTTGCTTTAGTTTTCCACCTCAGCAGGTAACACAAACTGCTCATGACTGATGGTCTTCTCCCACTGTAGGTTGGTTACACACACTGCCCACTTCTTATAGTCTTTAGTAACAAAAACTACCCAACAGTAATGGTATCCACCTTAGCAATACAAACTGCCTGTTTGCTATGGTATTCCTCTCCATTAAATACTCTGTCCATTAAAAAGTGTTGCTCAGCAGCAAAAACTACCCCATAGCTAGGATATTCCTTTACACCAACACAAACCTTTCACTTTCTGCTACCTTTCTCCTTAGAAAGATATACACTTCATGATAGTGTTTTCTTACTTCACATGGTCTTCTCCTAAGTAATGCATTAACTGCTTTAGTGTCCCGGTTGTGCCTTCAGAAAATAATGCAACAAGGTGTCCATTTTCTATGGTTTTTCCATCTTAAATAACAAATAAACTTCTTCTGCATCAACATTTCTTGGAAATTTGCTGATCTGCTATGGTCCTCCTCCAGACACAAACTAATAATTTGCTTTGGTTTTTCTTCACAACACAAAATACCCATTTACCATGATCTTTCCCTTTACAATAAAAAACGAATTCTGCTCTTTTTCTGAAACTTCTAAGCAGTACCTCAAAGGCACACTTACTATAGTCTTCCCTCTCCTTAACTAACATCCACTCACCATGGTCATCCTTCTCCTACTTTGGCCTTCCTCTCAAAAGTTAACACATAGCTGCCCTCTTGCTATAGGCTTCATTCTTAGACTATAACAGTAGTCTCCTACCTGAAGTGGCTCAAAAGTTAACACATAGCTGCCATCTTGCTATAGTCTTCCTTCTTAGACTATAACAGTAGTCTCCTACCTGAAGTGGTTACCATCCCTTAGCAGACAACACAAGCTGCCTTTTTGCCATTGTCTTCCTCCCAAGAAACACAGTCTGCCCACTTGCTATGATCTTCATCCTCAGATTATAAAATATGTATTGCCCAATTGTTATAAGTACCCCTTGGTAGGTAATTCAACCTGCCCACAACCTGCATTTTCCCCAACTTTAGTTTGTTACACATAGAATTGTCCACATGGTAAAATCTTCATTTGTATGTAAAACAAACTGTCTATTTCCCAAAGCCATCCCCATTGTTTATGGATAGCTCTTCTATCTCAGTAACCCCAACTATCCACTTGTTAAACATTTCCTTCGTATTACACAAATACCAACCTTATATTATTTTCATACTACCCATTTACCACAATCTTTCCATAACAAAAGGCAATTTCTTGCTAGGCAATAGCTCCATCGCCTACTATTCCCTGCTTACTATAGTCTTCTGTCTCCATAACTAGTGTCCACTTGCCATGATAACCTTCCTCTATTGGGCATAAACTCTTCAAACACTGCACATCTTCTAAAATCATGATAACCTTCCTCTATTGGGCATAAACTCTTCAAACACTGCACATCTTCTCAAAAGTTTACATATGTAACAGTTAAATTACCCATTTGCTTTGATCTATCCTATGCAACATTAACTGCCTTCCTTCTACAGTCTTCCCCCCTGTGTGTGCACCACATACGTTGCATGATGTTTTGGTTATTCACTCAAGGACATGCTGTATATATATTTCATGCAGGTGTCACAGAAGGTGACAAAGAGAGGCAGGAACTGGTGGCTGGAAATCCTTCCTTCCTGTATTACTTTCCAAAAGAAGTAATAGAGCAAGGAGCCAAGTGAGGAATTTTTCCTCTAAGGCTCAAGTCATCTGTTCCTTAAGCTACCTTGCTTACATGAGAAATGGCAAGCGTGTATGAAAAGGTAAAAATAAGGTCTTTCTTAAACTGAAAACATGCAGTGGTTTGCCTTAGTAGATAATGACCTGCCCACTTGTCACTCTCTCTCTCTCTCTCCTACCAAAGATAACAAACTAACAATATACTTGTTATGGTATTCCCAGTGGGTAGATTCAAACTGCCCACTTGCTAAGATCCTCCTCACTAATCAAATCTGGCCACTTCTTGTACAGGTTTGTTTGATCCTACCTCTGCTTCATCAACACAATATATATCAGAAACTCATGAAGTTTTACACATGAAACATGTCCTTGAAAGCCAATTCTTTCAATATGAACTGATTAATATTTACATATAGCCATTAACATTAACTTTCCCATGCATAAACTATACCTTAATGATTACTACTCCTTAAGTTCTATAAATGAATTATTTGAGGAAAGAAAGGAGTGACATACACATGAATCATTCAATATTATGATGTTTCACCCAGACATATGTGAGTATATTCATACAACAATATTAATGCCATTCTTTCCTGCAACTAAATGAAAATTCTGTGATTATCTGTTAGTCTATAAAAATAAGAAATCAAAACTAAGATTATTCTAATATTCTATGCTGTTACTCAAGTGTTTATCAATTTGCTGTTCTCTTTGGCATCCCCTTACAGAAAATTTTTTTATTAATTTGGGTTGGGCTGGAGATGGATAAATTCTGTAACTATTATACTGAAACAAGAAACAGAGCCTCAAAGCTATGAAATTAGGGGTTCTAATGATGGTGAATAGGACTTAAAACAAGCACTCTGTTAATGTGAAATAAACAACTGCAAGGTACCTCATTTCTGGACTCAAAATCTTTATTGACAGTATTTTTCAAACCTGAATTATAAATAAGAAAATCCCTCTTACAATACCCCAGAAAAGTGTCTAATGAACTGTACTAACCTTAAATGCTATCTTCTGCTCTACAGGTGGTTAGTATAACTTCATATAGAAAAACTGGTTGCTTAACTTTTCTGCACTCCATTCGAACTTTTATAATTCAAACAACTTTACATAAAACATCTTAAAAGTCTAAAATGCATAAACCTATTAAAATAACATATCTGCAATGAAGTTCACCCTAACATCTCGCTTCTGGCATCTTTCATATGCAAGTATTACCAGACTTTGGAATTTTCCTAATATTGGTGATCTTTTATGACAAGATCTGACTGTATACTAAATATATTATATAACTTACAAAGTTTTCTTTTCTCAATATTTAAGTTCACCTAAATTTCAAACAACATTGCAACAGTAATCATATAATGTATTTACCAAAACTTCTTGGGCTGTTTCCAATCCCAAAGAGTACATATAAACTAAGATAGGCATAGTTGATCACTTAGTTGAAATACAGGGGTTACCATTTGGCCTATTTGAGGTTGAACACTAATTGATGCTGATGTGCCTAATATGATACAGTATTCCTGTGGCAGTTGAATATGAGTGTGCTATATATGGCCTGGGCTTTCAAAAAGAAACCCTGGGCCTGATAAGTAGGGGAAAACAATTACTGGTAACTCAATTTTTCAATATATTTTGCCCATACTTTTTTCCACTCAGCTGATTAGTACCCAAAATACCTAGGACAGTATATGAAGTGCACACTGCCAGGGCAGCAGAGCAAAGTGTACATACATTATTCAAATAATGTATATAAATGTATAAAAGAAATGGAATATATTTATCATTGGAAATTGGTAAATTATAATTGTACAATGAAATGTGTACATGGCTTGAGCAGCCCTAATCCGAAATGCTCCAAAATACGAAACTTTTTGAGCAGCGACATATTACAAGTGGAAAATTCTACACCTAAACACATTATTTATTTCATTGCATTAATGGTAATTCATATTTTTTACTCTTAAGTACTTATGTGTGAATAAGTGGAAGAAAATAATTGTATATCAGTAGCATATAAATTCAGTGTCAGGAATGAAGGTGATGCCAAATGACCACAGATTGTCCACATCAGTGGCTGAGTTGTGACACCTTAGGTTTCTGATGGTTCAGTGTTAACACAAACTTTGTTTCATGTGCAAAATTATTAAAAATATTGTAAAAATTACCTTCAGGCTATGTGTATAAGGTGTATATGAAACATAAATGGATTTTGTATTTAGACTTGGGTCCCATCCCCAAGATATCTCATTATGTATATGAAAATATTCCAAAATCTGAAACACTTCTGGTCCCAGGCATTTCGGATAAGGGGTACTCAACCTATAGTATATATATTACGGTGTACAGAAGGATACATCAGAGTCACAGCTGAGCATTGTTCTTCAAGGAAGCTCACCACACACACACATACACACACACACACAAGAAAAAGTTTCTCATATTATTATATACATTATTTGTTTCACATAAAACAACACTAGCATGGCAAGGCAAAAATTAATTCCTTTATTATTTATTGAAAAAAGCCACACTTAGGGTATGGTTAATAATCAGAGCAATCAATGGTTTAAACATGAGTGTTATCTTGGTGCAATGAGGTTGATACTTCAGGAAAGACAGGAAGCAGGTCTTCATTTCATCCATCATGGAAGCTGGTGTGGCTGCTCTTTGAGGATCACTGAGATTCAGCTCAGGCTTGCTGGTATCAGGCAAGGGTGTTGGTGAAGTTTGCTACTTAATTCTTGCAGTGTCACTTGCTTTACATGATCTTTTCTTTAATTAGCTTTTGTGCAAATTAGAAGAAGGTATTAATAAGTGATTAAAAAAAAGTTGAAGTGCTAGAGATTTTACTGAACATCAGTACCGTCAAAGAGCTGAACTTATGAAATTGCTGGATTTTGGAAAGCCATATTTGAGATTTTAGAGTGTAACTACATTTGCTTGCACTCAACATAAAATGCACACATTTCAAACAAACCTGAGGAACACTAAAAACAA
>JAYMFT010062202.1:0-14870 GCA_038088735.1 Panulirus argus | reverse complement strand
ATATATATATATATATATATATATATATATATATATATATATATATATATATATATATATATATTGTTTATCTATTTCTCAAAACTTGAAATATACCTGAATATGTTTGCAGATGCTGCTAAAGGCATGACAGAAGTAAAAAGTGTAAAGGATTGTGGCAGTCTACAAAGATACTTCAGATGGCTGTTTCTTTGGCCTCACAAGTATCATTACCTTGCAGGAAACAAATTACAGAAGTCTCTTCGTAAAATTTATTTGAAGTTTAAGTGTTGCCTAGCCATCCTTATTACATTACAATAATATGAATGTTGAAGATTCTAGATTGTTAGCAATCAGATTTACTTTCATGTTTGTGGACAGATAAATGTTTAGAAAAAATACTTACCGCGAACCCCACACTCAGAGTACTCCGCATCAGCAGTTTGTTCATACCACCTGAAATAACATAGGTCTGTTAGAGGAAGTCCAACAGATATCATTTAAGGCAGTACCTGAAATAAAGGAGCTGAGCTACAATTAGAGGATTGCGAGCATAGATTTGCCCAAAGTGAAGGAGATACGAGGGAAACATGATTACAGCTGTCTTGGCACTGGAATCTGTTTAACAATATTGATAACGACCATTCTCTAAGATATGTAGGAAAAATGTGAAGTATTTCTATGATTATAGAGCAGTGTACACCAATAACAAACTAGTGGAGATACTGTGAATACCGATGATAAGAGAATTATGGGTAGAAAAAGATTATGATATTAAGGAATGAATAAGGAATGGGGCCTCAAGAACGTAAAACTCCCTCCCAGTATTGCACAAATAGGCAATCATACATACATATCCATACGTACAATCACGCCCTACACACACAGACATACACTGCGTAATTACTCTTCGGGAAAAACCTGGCTACCAACGGGTATCAGGATAATTTGATATTCCCGCCGGGCAGATGAAATTAACGGCAAGCATGTCCTGCAGGTAATAAGTATTTTTTTGGGTTGGCCGTAAGCTAATATTGGTGTTGTACTTCATTATCGATTTCTTGTATGAATCTCGGTTTTCTGCGATTTCAGTGTTTCCTGCTACACAAGACTGTATAATCTCCCTCACAATACAGTGATTATAGATTTAAGTTATGTTGCCATAGGAGGATAGATGTGGTTTAAAAACACAGTTTAAACAAACTTGTTACGTGATCATATAAGTGTGTTGCGCCCTTTTACGTAGGGAAATCACAGCTGCTTCAAGTAGCCAGCCACTCTGACTACGAAACTTGATGGGGATTACTCTCAATAGTGCATCATAAGTCAAAGGGTTCGTCATCGTAACAAATAACCAGAACACTCGTTGCAATGTATAAAAACGACCAGAAAGACTAAGGACTGGGCTACACTGGAAAACAACTTACATCTAAATGTAAGGAAATTGGAATGCCTGCAGTTTAATGTTTAGCGAGATGTCATTTGAATTATGCATTGTAGTTTTCTTCCCAGACTGGATTGAAGACCTAAGGAAGCCTAATGTGCACAACACTGATCCACAAAAATGCTTTATCTCTCCGTTAGGAATGAGGCTTTTCACGTTGGGTTATAGAGGCTGAATCTACCCACACTTAAGAGGATGGCTAATGATATGTCTCAAAAAAGCAAAGGATTACAGACTCTGATAAACTATTCAGTTGGGTCATAGACCATTATCCATGATGATAGAATACTTCGCACATATTCCTTGCGTGTCGAAGAAGACAAATAAAGTCTCCCGGAGTAATGGGACGGGAGCCTTCCCCCATTCGTACTGTCAGTCTTAAAGAGTCTGAACAGAAGGAACAGACGAAGAGTGCTCATACTCCTGGAAGACTTAGGCTGATGTGCTTGAATATGTATGGACATAGCACAGATGAGAAAGGAGAGATAGGTAGTATGTTTAAGGAAGGCATCCTGGATGTTCTGGCTCTGAGTGAAACAAAGCTCAAGGGTGAGGAGAATGGACTGAGAATGTCTTAGGGATAACGTCAGGGGTTGATGTGAGGGCAAGGGCTAAAGGTGGGGTAGTACTACTGCTGTAGCAGAAATTGTGGTAATATGTGAAAGAGCGTAAGGAAGTGATCCCCAGACTGCTGTGGGTAAGAATGAAAGTGTATTTCTTCAGGTGGGTGGTTAATAATGCTAATGCACCTGGCCTTGAGAGGACTAAGAAAGCGGGATGTTTTGGGGCAAGCTGAGTGAGTGTATAAGCAGTTTTGACGCGAGAGATGTGTGACTTGAATGGTTTAGTGGATAATATAGCAGTTGAGGGTATAATTAGAGGGCATGGGTATACAGTGATATGAGTGGAAATGATGAACAGCTTGGGTGTAGAAAAGTAAAAGATGTGAGTAAGTAAAGCTAGAGAAGTGGGTAAAGAATGGGAGGTATTTGGGTAAGCAATACTGACATATGCGGAAGGTGGGAGGTTGGCAAGTGAGAAAAGGTATTGAATTGTGGGATGACGCAGTTCAACAGCTTGATGAAAAAGGAAAGGTGTATAGGTGGCAATTACAGGGAAGGATTATGAGTGATTGGGAAATATACAAGAGAACGTGGCAAGAGGCCAATAGGACGGTGCAAGGGTTGAAAAGGGGGGTATATGAGAGGTGGAGTGAGCAAGTATCAGCAAACTTCACGGAAAATAATATGTTTTGGAAGGAAGTCAATAATGTGAGAAAAGCAAGTGAACAAACGGGAACTTCGGTGAAGGAGGAAAATTGGGAAGTGCTAAAGAGAAGAAATGAGGTAAAGAGAAGATAGAGTGAATATATGAAGGAAATTTGAAGGTGTTTGTTGATAAAGTGGCAGATATACGAGCGGTGTATGAAGTGAAAGTCATGGTAAGTGGTTTGGTGAATAGAAAAAGAGGTGGTGAAAGCCTTGCATAAAATGAAATGTGGTAAGGCATCTGGAGTGAATGCAGTTGAATTTCTTAAGAAAGGGGGTAACTGTGCTGTTAAACAGGTAGTTAGGATTTTCAGTGTATGTATGGATCATGGTGAAGAGCCTGATGATTGACTGAATGCCTGTGCTGTTCCATTATATAAAGGCAAGGTGGAAAAGATGAATGGTGCAACTGCAGAGGTACAAGTTTGTTGAGTGTACCTAGTAAACTATATGGGAGAGCAGTGACTGAGACGGTGGTGGCATGTGCAGATCATTGGATTAGGGAAAAAAATGCGATTTTATGAGCGGAAGAAGATATGTGGATCAGGTGTTTGATCTGAGGAATGTTTATGAGACACAGAGAGGAAAAAAAAAAAGTTTGTGGCGTTTAAGGAACCCCAAACGTGTCCTTCCATCAACACTCCTCTCGTGTCCTTCTATCAACACTCCTGACGTGTCCTCCCATTAACTCCCCTGACGTGTCCTTCCATCATTCCCTTCATACCCCTTCATCAGCAGTGTTTTTTCCCAGAACCGCCTTTACTTTTTTCGCACCACACTCATTTCTCCCCAACAACTTTACTTTTCTCACGTTAAGCCATCTTCCCCGTACCTTACATGTTTTCTTCACATCTCCCTTACTTTTCTCCACAACCAAGAACTCATCACCACCTTCATGCCTCCCTACCATCATCACTTTTCCTCTTATTTCTCTGTTGCTGCCCTCACCTCTAGTTTACCGTCCTTAATCCCCATCCCACTGCCTTTCCTTCCCTCTCTATACTTCTCTACTATAGCTCTCACATCCCTCCTTCCATTCTACCTTCTCTTTCTCCTCAACTCCGACCCTCACATCCAATGTTCCTCTCTACCCCTCTCTTAGAGTATACTTACCTATACTCAACCATCCCAGACACCTCTTACCCATCTCCCACTAAGTCGTCCTCACCACAATCTCATCCCACAGTCACCCTCACTCCTAGCCACCCTCACGCTTACCTCGCTTCTCACAGCTTCCACTTCCCCTTCCGCACAGTTAGTATTCCACACTACTTTCATTTCCCCCCCTACTGATCTCATATTTTCCCTGAAATAACCTTAACCTCACTTTCCTCCACCGTTCTTACTCCTGCCCAGCCCACCTAATAACCTCGATCGACAGGCGACCCGCGCCAGCAGCAGAGGGAAGTTTGGTTGTAGGAGGAACAATTCTGAGGAATATTCCCACTTTGCGTCGAGCGAATGAGGAAATGTCGGCTAAGTTATGACTTCCGTGTTGCACTCGTAAGATGTGACGCTTGACACGTGCAGTTTACTGACTGGCTCTAATACGGTTTATTGTTCATTGCTGTAGTGTTAGGACTATCGATGCTGCTCTAGCGGTTGGATCATGATGCTGTACACTTTTCATTTAACCCCTAGAGTACGACGGTACAACCCTGAAACACGATGTCATTACCCATGGGTACAGCGGTACAACTCCTGGGTATCTTAACAAGACCCTTGACCTTTAAGGGTCAGGTTATACTCCAGTCTGTTACAATCACCAGTCCCGCTGAAGGGATGTAGCCTGGTGGTCATAGGCTTAATGCAAGGAGGTATCTGCTATAGAATTTCCTATAACTCGTACGGACATGCGGCATCTGCTGTAGTTACAATGAAGTGACGTGTGAGTGAGTAACATCTGTTAACGATATCATAATCTTATAACGCTGAATGACCTACGTCGTAGAATTAATTATTCACTGTTACTCAGTGTGGCGAGTTTTTGGGGATAGGTCAGTTTGTTCGTGTTGGACAATGTCAGTGCCTGTTTCAGAGTTCAATGTGTCTCAGTGATTTGTGGAACGGGTTGTGTGTGTGTGTGTGTGTGTGTGTGTGCTTGGTTCCCTTACATTTCTACTCAGGTGGGTCTTTAGCAACAGTTTAATCAATGTCGACTCCTAGGTCCCTATCACAAAAATATTGCTGTGCCTTACATTCTGCAAGATGATATTTGAACCTAAGCCTCATATCACTGTTCCTAACCTAATTGTTTTGCATTTATTTGAGTTGAGTTTCATCAAACATGTATCAGGTCAATTTTAGAGGTTGTCTAGGTCCCCTTGTAAGTCAGTGGAATCCTCTTCCCTCTTTGCTTTCTTTCTTATCTTGGCATCATCCTTTAAGATATGCAGGTACGTATGAATCCAATCCCTCTTGCAAGTCAATTACTTGGATCAAGAAGAGCAATGGTCCTATGTATGAACTCTGTGGAACTTCTGCTTCTAACCTAGCACATTTCCAGGAGGACCCTCTGACATGCGTCCTTTGTTCCCTTCCACTATGGGAAGGGTTCTCAACACAGGGTAGATTAGGCCAAATGGGATAATTTGGACTTTTCCATGGGGTAACGAATGGACTGGAAAACAGAGTATTTTCATTAGAAATGCGATAAGTACTTTAATCATTAAAGTAAATTGAAATGTATTATGTAAAGAACTGTATATTATTTCATTGTAGGTACTTCTGAGTGTGAACTGCTTTCATATAAATCGCTTATTGCTAGACATATATCTAGCAAGGTTTGGGAAACATCTGGACTCCCTCTGTTGACTCAGAGAGTCGACAGTCATTGGATATATGTTTGTCACTCAACGTATGCATACCTGTTTCTGCTATGATTATGTATTTTTCTGCGGATTATGGTTGCGAGGTTAGTGATTCCGAGCTAATAAATCTTTGAACAAAGACGGATAAGATTAGTGCAACCAGGTCGAAAGTGAAAGCTGAGTGAGGGAGGTACGTGACCTCTAATCCACAGTGAAGCAGCTTCACCTGGAAAAAAAAAAAAATCTAAGAGAACTGTAGGAGAGGATTGAGAATGTTGTGTTTTGTTATCAGGCACTTGGCACTGAAAGAGGAGAGCAAGACTGCCGAATGTTTGAACAAGAGGTGGTTGGTGTAGCCTAATCAGCTGCAAGGCGTGTCTATGTCCAGACAGCAATAATTACAAAGTATTGATTGTAGGGGTAGTTTAAAGGGGGCGAGGTGGGCCTTCAGTTACGGAAGTGCTAGTTATTTGTGGTAATGGCTCGGGGCGGAGGTGGAAAATAAAGTTATGGACAGAAAAAGGTTTAGAACTTCTGCACTAAGGTGATTTTCCATTCATCCAATGAGTCTTTCGCTTATTTCTACCTATATGTGTGTGTGTGTGTGTGTGTGTGTGTGTATGTGTTTGTCAATGAAGAGAATTATTCAAAAAGAAACCAGGTTATTATTTCCCATCTGTGAGCTGCCATCAACTAGGTCAATATGAAAAAAGAATATATCTGTTAATAATTATATTTTTCCGTTCTCCTCTTCCTCAACTGTCCCTTCTCTTTCTTCCAACAATATAGTATCTTAAAACCTCGACTACGACTCTGCTACCTTTGAGCACCATGATACGACCCTGTGGTACGATGGCCAAGCCTTTGACACAAACCTGACGGGTCAGCTTAGAGGCTAGTTTAACATAACCAAGAGTAAAGACTATATACAAGATTAAGAGATGGGGCAGTATGGGTGTAGAAATCTCTCCCCGTAACACATAAATGGTAATCACAAATGGTTATCAAAAATACACACATACACCTGCATACACACACGCACACATACATTTAAGAGAGAGAAACAGAGCGAGAGAGAGAGTGCGTGTGTGTAGCGTCCTCTACAAACAGCTCATCCCTTCCACTCTAAACTACGCCTCACCTACCTGGCCATCCACCCTGTCAAAAGAAGATATAACAAAACTGCAAACCACACAAAACAAGGCCCTCAGAACGCTCAGTGGCTTCCCGATAACCACAAACATTCATCACCTGCAATACGAAACAAAAATACTTCCATTATAATCTCACTTCAGTTTGAACGGTACTCAGTTCACTGCAGTAACACTGGATCCCTCTCACACAAACTATATCATAACCAACTAGTACCATACCCAGAGTGAACGGTAAAAAAATTCACTTTTGCTTCCCACTTTAGCAGCCTATACTCGCAGAGCTCTCCACCCAAACAAATACGAAAGTGACGAAACATATTAACACAACAGTGACTCGACAAGCATTGAACATATCCTGTGGGAGCTCCATAGACGGAGATCCTGGGGCAGGAAAGGAAGTACAGTATGCGACATGCTACGTGCAAAAGCATGCTCCAGTGATAGTCATCATGAATGAAAGACAATAGATTTAAAGACAAAGAGCAGAGGAAGGATTGATTTGATTTTAAGTTATTGTGGAACCTAAGCTTAAAGGCGGAAAGGTGATAGGAAGAAAGAGATTCAAAAGGAAGAGAATTCCAAAGCCCAGGTTGCACTACGAAAGAATGGTATCATAGCAGTCAAGTCTTGTGTGATTGGTCTTCAACCAGAAGCTAAGTGAAGCAGCAATCAGACTCGGGTTGAGGATCTAATTCACAGTGACTGAGAAACACACAAGTGAGTTCACGAGAGTAGTGGTCGAAATAGTTTAAGGAAAAATAAGGAAAAAAAAGAAGAAGCATTACAGCAGGAAGAGAGGGTTGACTAAATAGACGTTATTACAGGAGAGCTAGTATTAAGGTAGAAGGTTTTTGATTCCACTCTGGCTGCTAGAGAGGTGCTACAAGAGCCAGACCAGTTATGGGAGCAATAATCCACACTGGCGCGAATGAGGTTCCTGCAGAAACGGGATACCTGATCACGATAACAATAACTGTAGCGTCTATACAACATTCCCAGCTTTTAGGATGCAGATTTTCTGATGATCATTATACGAGGTTAACAGTATAAAGGTGCGAATATACCTGAGCCCAATTGTTTATGTTATTACGGGGTTGAACCGAGATGCTTTGAAACTGAATGATTAGAATCGAATGAAGTTTAGAAAGAGATATATTTAGAAATCTAGAAATATAGTTTTGATACTATGGCACAGGTCTGAATTATACGACAGACTATGTCCCGATTTTATTAAAGAACAAGCATAAGAGTTAGGAACGGAGGGAAAGTGAGCTGAAATTTGCAGGTTGGAATCATGGGCATAAGAGGACACAGGGTTGAACGCTGAAGTGCGATCATTCATGAAAGCAAGAAAGAAGGTACCTTTCTCTTGCACGGTGCCGCTTTCTTTTGTACACCGTGTTTGTACCGCCCCATATGTATGCGTCTTCTCTTTCACCAGCAACTTTGCATTGTCATCCCACCACTTACTACCCTTTCTCACCTTCCCACCTCCCACCTTCCATAAACCACACATTTCTCTTGCAGATGCCAGCGCTGTTTCCTTAGATATCTCCCATTCCTCACCCACTCCCCTTATTTCGGTTGCTCTCACCTTTTGCGTTCTACACCCAGTCTTTTTTGCAAGCTAATTTACTTTCACCATCCTCGTATCACTTACGTCGATTTTTTTTTTCGAAAACCCTTACAAATCTTCACGTAAATGATTAGACGTCCCACCAGCTGCCCCTGTCAACATATTCATATCCAAAAGTCTCTTTTGCATGTCTGTCAATTAGTACATAATCCGTCTTTCCTACTTATCCACGTATACTTATGTATGTACCTCTTTTTAAACCAGGTATTCCCAATACCAGTCCTTTTTCGGTACATATATCCACGAGCTGTTGACCATTTCTCTTCACGTCAGTGGATACCCCATGATCCCCAATTATACTCTCAATTGCCACATTACTCACACTTGCTTTTTGATCACACACCAATAATTCCTGATCTCTAGCATCAAAGCTGCTGACTCGTACGCTCAGCTGCTCCCAGAACATTTACTCCTTACCATCCTCTTTCTCATGGCCAGGTGCATAAACAGTAATAATCAGCAATATCTTGCAATCCACATTCAGTTTCACTCATATCAGTTCAAGCTTACTCTCCAACACTCTTTCACACATTTCCACAACTCCTCCTTGATCAGTAGTACTACCCATTCCTTTGCTCTTTACCTCCCATCGACCCATAACTTTACCCCTAAGACAGTCACAAACCATTCTTGACCTTTAGTCTTGAGTTTTATTTTACTCAGACCCAGAATAACCAGGTTTTTTTCCCATAGATATACTACCTACCTCTCCTTTCTTTTCATCTACGTTATATCCACAGACATTCAGATTCCCCAGCCTGAGCCTTCGAGAATGAACACTCTTTGCTTGGCTCCTTATTCTGTTCCATTTTTGAAAATTGAAATACTAAAGGGAGAAGGTTTTTAGCTCCACGTTCCGGCCCTTTTTAGTCGCCTGTTGCGACATGCAGGGAATACGAAAACAAAACAAAACAATATATATATATATATATATATATATATATATATATATATATATATTCTCTCTCTCTCTCTCTCTTTCTCTTTCTCTCTCTCTTTGTTGCTTTTTTCCACGTCAGCAAGGTGGCGCCAGGAACAGAAGAAGAAAGGTCGTATTTGCTCACATTCATTCTACAGCTGTCATGTTCAATGCACCAACATCACAGTTCCCTATCCACAACCAAGTTTTACACACCTTTCCATGGTTTACCTGGTCGCCTCATACGTCCTATTTCAGTCCATTGACAGCACGTGGACCCCTGTATAACACATCGTTCCAATTCACTCTATCCCTTCACATCTTTCACCCTCCTGCATGTTCAGGCCCCAGTCACTCAAAAACAAATTTCACTCCATCCTTCCATTTCATTATGGTCTTCTCCCTCTCCTTGTCCCCTACTCTTCATGTTTTGATTTATCTTAGGTATTCTCTAAAGAGTCTGAAATGGCAAACGTTATATTCACTCCTTTGGAGTGAGAAGTTTTTTGCATTGGTTTGCTCCCAATGATATAGCCTCGCTAAAAGTGACTTTTTACAAAAGGTTCTCAAGGCTGATTTAGATTACATATGTGAGAGAAGCAGAAGGATCTGCTTGTACGAATAGTAAAGAAGATGGAAACTTGTGAATGAAGGAACAGTGATAGGGAATTAGCTAACAATTTCAACTAATATGGCGTTTATTTATGTTGACATGTTTATCCTGCGCCAGGAGAGGTACCAGGTGAAACATCAAAAGTTGTATTCCTTCACCCCTTGAACACAACGATGCGACTCTTGAGCACAAAGATACGATTCTTGAGCGCAATGGTACGACGCTCGAGCACAAAGGTACGACCCTTGAGCACGACGGCACAAACCTCAAGTATAGTGGTCAAAGGCCAAGCCACGCCTACGCCAGCCTACTCGAAGGAGGCTTCCATCGTGCTCAACGACCATATCGACGTGCTCAAGGCATTAAGGCAGAGTCAGCCTCATTATCCTCTAAAGCATAGTAACACTGGGATTGTGACCAGCAACAATATAGGCTGTAGTAACAACAGTTTCAGCAGCAACAGCAGTGAGCCAATAATCTTTAGTTACAGGAAGGATCTACACCAGTGTTTACGAGGGTAGGCTTGCATCAGCTTTGTTGCAGTCTGTAAAGTCATGGATTTTTCTACAAAACCACGAATACAGTGCAATGAGCGCATAATACCTTTCTTTGACACCGGGATTCGAACCGCTTACATGAATTCTCTGTCAGCATAAAACTTCAAGGTGTGAACCATTTACGTTTTTGGTCTTTGTATCCGGTGCTATCTCATTTTTAAGCAATATGACTGAAGATGGGCAAGATTTCGTGTGCCCGAAACTTCTCAAGAATTACTTTCAAGGACAAAGAAAATTGAATATGGAGCATCTAATTCACACTTTATCTAATGAAGAAAAACGCACGGTGAGGAAGATAAAAAAAAAAAAAACGTTAATTAATGCTAAATATGTATTGGTCTTCAGCAAACAGAGTATTGAAGAAAATATTCCGTGTACTTACCCGAATATATATATATATATATATATATATTTTTTTTTTTTTTTTTTTTTTTTTATAAAACTACATTCCTTAAACGATAAGAATGATAACTTTCAGGTTCAGCAGGAGAGGCTACAGGCTAATTAAAAGTCAAGAGAATCTCTAGTTTCGAACAACCGGACATAAACTGGTTATGTACTTGAGGAAGGCGTGGGAGCTGGACATAACTAGCAGTAATGTGAGGCGGGCGACCGGCCGTCCAAACTGTGGCTCAAGATGAAGACCAAGCCGGACAACCAGGACGGCAATGTCGGCACGAGATATGTGCTACTATATCAAACTCGGTGTTTACCGGGCCACAGTGCAGGCGTGAGTTATGTGTTAATATAACTAACATCACGTTTATCAGCAGCATAATGTAGCAGGAGATACGTGCTGATAAAAGCAAGGTCATGCTGCCGAGGATATAATGCTGAGAGAAGCTACTAGGCAAATGTAACGACGGTAGCGTGTACCGGGAACTTATTATCATCCTGTTCGTTGTTCCTGTAACATAAACTAACACGCCATAACATCCCACGAAGGAAAGCTACTACCGAATGATACATAAAGACTGGAATGACTGAAGACCAATTCTAACAAGACAATCTTATAACTGGAGTACACAATTTATTTATAAATATCTATCTTTGTTTAAGGTTTACCTAGTTAATATTTCCACATTTTTTTTTCTTGGTTTCATATAGAAATAACAGTAATGAAACTTACGAATAAGGTACAGCCCTTGTTTTTGTGTGTTAGGTGAGCTGAACGTTAGTCAATGTGACCAGTGCATAAAAAAGTCTTTTTCCATTCTGAAATGTTTCAAAAACTGCTTATTTTTCTTAGTTTTGTTTACATATCACACTGTGGGATGGGTCTCTCTCTCTCTCTCTCTCTCTCTCTCTCTCTCTCTCTCTATCTCTATCTCTATCTCTCTCTCTCCTACAGTCAACTTTCCCAGCTGTTCCCCATTAGTAATATGGATCTTGGTATTGATAGAGATGTCGATATGGAACAGTGTTTCAAGACTGTTATTGTTAGTGCTTATGTGGCATTTGTCACGCCTACTGTCGCTGTATTCATATGGCCCATGTCTTGCCTGTTGCCATTATGTTTATCTGACACGAGGTGTCAAGACTGTTGTTCGTGTGGCATATTGTTATGGCTGATATTGGTACTTCTCTGTCACAATGTCATGCCTGGTATTATGTATTGCTTTTCTGGTATAATGTATCATGCCACCCGGTGTTCTTCACTTGAACAGTGGTGTTCATGAAGCTGAAATATTCGTGTATGTTTTACATTTTCCTTGGAGGAAATGATCCCCTAACAACCCATAACCAATAAGCACATTTCCTCGCTTTAATTTTGTCTTTTTTCCCTACCACGTCACCGTTGTCCTACTGGAAATACGGGAGCAGTGTATACCATACTCGTACGCGGATCTAACGCTTTAGTTTCTTTCCGTCAGACATTTTATAGGTTACTGTTGTTCTGGTTGACGGTTTGTACAGCTGTTTGGCGCAGCCTGTTAGAAGTCTAGGTTATAGCTTTAGTTCAACAGTTGTGATATCTATTCATCTTTTATTCTTTCTAATAGTGACTGACATGGCCCGAGAAGAGTGTCCTCACATTTGCCACCTCTAGTAAAAGGAGTATGGGGTGAAAAATTAAAGAATTATGTAGAGCTCCTCAGGTGCTCCTCAGGTGATCGTAGACCTGACTTATAGAAGCAATAAGTTATAGGAAGAGGGAAAGGTGAAAGACGGAAGGGAGTTCAATCAGCTTCTCTGTTCAAGGGAAGAAGAAGGTATCGTAACGGTCAGTCCTTCTATGGTTAGTCTCCACACAGAAACTATAGGATGCAGCACCCAGATGCGTGTCACGAGTCCAGTCGTTGGTGGTAGGGGGCAGTGGCCAGAATGATATCTGTAGAGCAAGAAAGAGACAGCAACATCACGGAGGACAGACAGGGTTGGTTGGAGAGAAGAAATGTTGTAGAATTAATGAAACAGAAATCATTTGGTGGCACTTTGGCTAATATTGTTAAAATACTAGATGAAAGAGATCACATTTGCATGGTGTCTGTCACGGAGGCCTTGATTACTATTCTTTCAGCTGGTATGGCATTCGTTTAACAATTTTTAGCGTTTGTTCAACTGATCTGACACTGATAGGGCTGTTGTAACATGTCTTCAACTGTCATTGCTTCCGACCAGTTGCTGCAGAATTCGTTCATTTGTTGTAGTGTTAATTTAATCGCACAGGGGGATTTTTTTCTCATCTTTAGCTGTCGTTCAACAATTCTTTGGCGTTCGTTCAATTGCTGAAGTGTTAATTCACCAATTTTTTACAGTTTATGGCATTGTTACAATTGCTAAGCCGTTCGTCGAACTGCTTTAGCTTTCATCCAACTGTTGTGGCTGTCGTTCAGCACTTCTGACGTTTGTACATCTGTTGTGGCATTTGTTCAGCTGTTGTAGCGCTCATTCATTTACTATTCTTTTTGGAATACGTTCTACTGCTGTGGCGTCCGTTCAACTATTACAGCGTTCATTCATCTTCTGTGGCGTCCGTTAAGCTATTGTGATGTTCCTTTATTGGTTCGGCGTTACATTCAATTGCTGTAACGTTCCTTGGAAAAGAGACTTCTGTGAAGAAATGCCAGGAAAGATTAAGTGTAGAATAGCAAAAGGCAAGAGCAAACGAAGGAAAGGGAGTGGGTGAGGAATAAGAGGTCAAGGAGTACTTCTGATAGCGTGACAGTGGCGGATGAACTGAATAAGTAAAGAATGAAGTTCTGAAGGCTGGTAGCAAACAGAAGTTTAAAAGTTGTGGGATAAAATTGAAAATACGGGTTTCGACGAATGTGGATCTCGCTCCCCATAATGTGGAAGTGAGTAATACAGATAGGTAATTACGTGAAATGTATTGCCCCAGTGTGCGAAACCTTTCCTGTTGCTGTTTATGATGACAATTTTTTTTCTTCCCAAACAATTAGTAATAACCAACGCTGAATGCATGATCCGTTTTTTACTAAAATCTTCTTTAACAAAACTCTGACACATACTGAATCCATCCAGCCATGACAATGCGGTTACATCCCAAGAGGAATGTGGTGTTGCTGTTTCCACTTTCTAAAGTTAGTTTTAGTCAAATCTTCCAGAAATACGAAGTTATTCCATAAGTAGTATATCGCAGACTGTGATAGCAGTTATAAAACAAATGTATGAGATTAAGTGCGTAGGTTTAAGTGTGTAGGAATGAAGTATCTCCCTCATTCTCTCCAGACAAGCGCCACCCATATAGTGAGAGTGTATGTGGTTTTAGATTTATCCTTATCACCTGGAGAAGATGTCGGACATTTCTCGAGTGGAGGAAGTAGTTTGACACTGACGGCCTCAATGACCCTGGCAGTGGATTTGCCTAAAGTCCAAACAAACATCCAACCAGGTAATGAACGATCTAACCTCTCCAGAGTTATTGGCTGACGTCAGTGAAATACGTTATCATCGTGTGTGTTGTGTCTTGCAAATGAACAACGAGGTCATTATCATCATTACGTCACTTTCCAGTTTCATGCCCGTTCTACGGTAGGAGGAGGGCTGCCAGCAGTAGGTGGATTTTTGGATTTTTATTGAGTGATCCTTCGCTTCTAAAGCACTACGTCACAACCCTTGAACACAATGTTACGAAACTTAAGCACAAAGGTACATCCCTTGAACGCACCGTTATGAACCTTAAGCACGACATAACGACCTTTGAACACAAAGTTTCGGACCGAAGACATAATGGCTTGACTCTTGATAGTCAGATCAAAGGGCCACAGGATCGCGTTCACAAGTCGTGCCGTCGTCTTCAAGGGTCGTACCCTTATTTTCAAGAAGCTGATAACAAATTTTGCAAACTATGTACAGTTGCAGCACCGCTGATCGTCAGTCAGACGATGGGGCATCTTAGGTAGATCAGAAAAGACATAGTCTGAGTTACCTTTTACATGGTACCGAGTTCGATACCAGAAACGTAATGGTGATATGGTTTACACCAATTTGACATGTTAATAGAAAAAAAAAAAAAAATATATATA
>JAYMFT010062191.1:0-14870 GCA_038088735.1 Panulirus argus | reverse complement strand
TTGTCAAAGTCTGTAGGAGCTGTGCTCCATACTTTTTATAAAGTCTGAGCTACTAAATAAATTCAATTCAATTCAAATTCAATTCAATTCACACACGCATACACACACACACACACACACATATTCTTTTTAATTTTTTCCTCTGTTTTTTCTTGATTTCTCGACACCTGTTTCTCTCTCTCTCTCTCTCTCTCTCTCTCTCTCTCCACCCATTCATGACCACGGCAGCGGAGGCTGCTGGCTTCGGCCCCTCGCCTCCTCCGTACGTATGCTAATCAGTATGGTAATTCTACAGTAGAGGTTTGCCTGCTTTGCAGTTTTCCGTATCGTGACACAGGGGGTTCTCCCTCTATTGGAGGCGGCTGTGTGGTTGACGAGATTTGGCATCCCCCACCCCCACCCCCTGTTTTTTCCACGGCTGAATGCCGTAGGCTCACGGGGATTTGAGGTGAGGCTGTTTGTGTAATTGTTTTTGAAAGGAGACATAAAAAGGAACTGTGGAATCCACGCGAGTCTTGAGGTGGATGTCTCCGGAAGAAAACTAAACGCTGAATGTAAAAACGTTCAGCAGAGCTGACTCTCAGGTCTTGAAAAGGTCAGGTCAGAGGTCACGAAGGCATCTCACGCGGCCGTTGTGTCTCAGACAGACACTCGCCGTCTTCATGTTAACTCTCTGTCGTCATTCACCTTCTCTACGTTCCCCCAAAAACGCTTCGATCTGTCACGTTCACTCATCGTTCTGTGGCAGCCCTCATGCTAAGCGCTGGGATGGCAAGAGGCGGTTTCAATACCTCCTCCTGGCGATCTCTTATAGGACCTGTGGCAACCCCCTGGCACATGCAAGGATGGCGCCAGGCGGCTAAAAAGTTCCCAATCCCGTCTCTTATACGGCGGTAGATCTCCTTCATCATATCCTCCCCTCGACTCGCTCTGCTGACGTCAAAATGGTTTGGATGTTGCTCCTGCTACACACACTCTCTGCGGCGCTCAGGTGGTGTGTGCCACGGGGGTGTATCTATTGTATCCCGTGCCTTGTGCGCCTCGCTAATAATCATTATACACATGTGCATTGTTTGGGAGCGAATTATTTTGATTAGTATCATCCATGTCGTCATTGGCTTGCATTGTCAGCAGTAAACGTGGGTTTGGTGTCACGTACGTGTGTTTGTGTGTAAGCCCTGCCGTCCTGTTTATTACTGTATGATACATACTGTCGTTCGTTAGGTATGTCATTAAGGAAGTTGATAAAATAATCGTTTTCATTTCCCCTTCCTGCCTATACTTTCTGATTGCCTGCGGGAATTATGTTACGGTAAATGACAGATTTCTTTTGTTTGTCTACAAGAAATAACGGAAGAATTGTTTGCCCGCCGTCATTTTGTGGGTGTTGGAGGTGATTTATGACATCCGAGTAATACGGTCAATGTAATTTACTCGTATCGTCGTTACACTAGGAACTACGAATCGAAAAAATATAATCCAACGGCTGATACACGTCGTTAAGATTGCACCGTTATTGTGTGTGTGTGTGTGTGTCCCAAGACACGAAACACAACGAAACATTAGCACAACGACACGAGCCTCCATTGGTTCGCATTGTCTCTGTCTGTACAGGAAATGGGGTGTGTGTGTGCGCCAGTAACTTCGGTCAGAACCGTTGGAAATCGTTCAGCAGTAGTTTGCTTAGGTATCAGATGCGATGTGGATATCGTATTGTTCCCTCCACTGATGATATATTTATTTTGCTTTTTTTTTTCCCTGCTCAGTTGCCTATTAAGTGATTTAGTGATAGCGCGAAAGTTTTTTTTTTTCTTTTTTAATCCGCACGAAATTAATAGAAATAAAAACGCTTGTAGCATTGTAAAAGTATTTGTTTTCGCATTGTGTTACCAGAATCATTCGATCATTGAGCGTCGCTAATGAAAATTAAATATGAATGCAGATTAAATATAAGTGTATTTGCCTTGCCAAAATGATTTGTTTACCTTTTTTTTTTTTTTCCATTCAGTGTGAGTTTCAGAAACGGGAGTTGAATGCGCGCGGCTCTCTATAACCGGTCTCTGTTGCCGCTAGTTAATCACTGTTGGAAATAGGGCCGTTATAGGTGATCAGATTTGGAACATGTTGGTGGCGATTTGAAAAAAAAAAAAAAATTCCCGCCTTCCTGTTGCATTTTGCAGATGAATGCAGTAACGGTTTTGTTGGCAGTTAGGGGTGTGTGTGGGGGGGGGAGAGGGGGAGGATAGGAGGGGGTAGCTTTAACGTTCACACTTGAATCATTTTGATTTGAACGTACAGGTACTGAACGAGTGCAGGTGAATTACCGACTGGCTAATTAGTGTTGCTGGTGTATTATGCAGCTGTAATTTTTTTTTTATTCCCCCCCCCCCCCAACACGGCTTTAATTTAACCCTTGTGTTGCGAGGACACGTTGTTATCTGACGGTGTTCCACGTACGTCTGGGGTTGGGTGGTTTCCACTAGAAAACAAGCGAATGCCGATAAAGTGAGTAGAAGATTTTCCTCCTGGCCTCCAAGGCTCTGTAGAATCATTCGTCTCACACAAAGTCGTCTTTGTACTTGAAAGAGTAAACGTTAGATCTCTACGCTTGATATGCCTTATTTAAGTAATCACACTATTTATTTTTTCTGTGCACTTAGGATTATTACTTACAATTACTCTTATTCACTTACATGTTGCCTATTCTTCTCTCGATGAGCAAGAAGTAGTGGGCCGCATGCGGCCTGCCGGCGGGTCGTGTAGTGAGTACCACCTCGCGGCTTAACTCCTCCAAGGAGTTGTAGCTACGACCTTTGAGGATGAGGGTGTGACCTTTGACACGACCATGAAGGTCATGGTTATTGTGGTGTGTCTCACAAGCAGTAATGTTCTGGCAAGTTATTTTCTTGATTTACGTGTTTTAGCCCTAAGAAAAAAGAAAGAAATCCCATAGGTTTGTCTTGAAGTGTGTGTAGTAGTTATTAATGTTAGATTTAGTGAGGGTTACCGTTGTGTTTTAGGGAACCCTGGACATGGTACTGGTCTAGCGATGCCCAGTTCTTTTAAGTCTTAGAAATTAGGAGTTCCTGTAGCCCTTGCCATGGTTGTGGTCTAAGTAAGGCCTGTTACTGCTGGTGTTGTGTTGCGCAGGTCTGAGGCTTGCTGGTCTCGTAAAAGCTGTAGCAATACTAGTGTTCTACTGGTCGGAGGTATTGTAGGTGTTCTGACGAGCCCTATCGATGCTCGTGTTCTTCTGAGTAGGGTTCAGGTATTCTTGGCACCGAGGCTCGTTTATGACCTGATGATATTATTTGGTTCTAACTCGTAGAATTCCTTGAACCCTCTCGTAGACGACGGTGCGTCTTAGAGCACGGCGGTGCACTCCTTGAACGCGAGACAGTTCGACCCCTCTCGAGCGCAAACGACATTCGCCCCGAACACGACACTGCGACCTTAGAGCACGAAGGTGCGGTCATCGAGCACGAAGTTACCACGAACCCTTGAGCACGATGGTGTATGACCCTTGCGTGTTACGATGGGATGACCTTTGTTTAACTTCACCGACGTGCTCAAGGGATCATATTCCCTTCCCTCCACTCTAGGAATATGGACCTCAGTGGTGTAGCAGTTAGCGTTGCCGACCATGACACACTCACGAGACGCCGCCCCGGCGTCGAGCCCGCCTAGGTTCGAATCCTGGTCGCGGAAGTCGGTCCACAGTCAACGCAGCTGTTCATCTACTCTCAGGGGTTGGTTGATGAATTGGGTTCCTAGCTTAAGCTTATATATATATATGTATAGCGTTAATGAAATGTCCTTGGTGAAGGCATTCAGTTGCCCGTAGCGTCTCGGCTAAAGTAAAGGAAAGAAAATATAGTATTTCACATCATTCCGGTGAGTCTCGCATCACCCCAGACGGCCAGTGCCGGTAACAGGAAACAAAAGGCGAACACGCAGCAAAGAAAGGTAAATGGGTTGGCGTGTGGTCAAATTACTGCGTCCCATCAGGTACAGCTTGACTGTAACCAGGTTGGTGGTGGTGGTGGTGGTGTGTTGGCCTTGTGTCAACCCCGCCTGGCCTTTAAATCTGTAGTCATGATTTTTTTTTTTTTTCAAACGACCGCTTTTTTCGCATCGTTGTATTTCACTTCGTTTTTTTTTCCACCCTTTTATTTTGGTTCTGGTAAACGTTTTCGGGTTCCGGGAAACTTTTTCATGGTGAGGGGGGAAGGGGGGGGGGAGAGTCAGAAAGAGAGAGAGATAGAGAGAGAGAGGTGGTAATACAGGTTTATGGGTAGTAACAGCTTTATTAAGTAGTTAGACAGGTCGTGATGGTGGTTGTTATATCGCCTGTCTCACGCAAGTGGAGGGGGGGACCTGTCCAAGCTGTCGAGACTTATACCTTCCTGTAGACACGGAAATATGCTTTGGCCGGAAGGCAGGTGGGACTTTCCAACGAGGTCATTATGTCGTTGTCCTCGTTTAATGGTTCCCGAGTGGTACACGTCTTATTCTTATTCTTGACCCTCGCATATCAGCTGCTGAGATTGCTCTGTCTCTCTCTCTCTCTCTCTCTCTCTCTCTCTCTCTCTCTCTCTCTCTCTCACCCGCCTTTACCTGCATCTAATCCGACACTTCGGGATGCAGTTACCGCGCCGACTCCGCCACCGTCACACCTTTATCCCTCGTCCCCGGGTTGCAAGTCGACAGTTGAGGCCACATGAGCTCGCGCACACCGCTTCACAAAATCATCTCCCATTCCCATCATCGTTACCATCACCAGCAATCAATAGGCTGTATTAAAAGGAAAAATCACCGTTAATATATGTATAAGGACTTGCAATTTAAGACCCTCTCCACGTTCTGCATCGCCAGTGTGTATGTCGTGTGCTGTTTCTCTATATATTTTCAATCTCTGGCTGCAGGTAATTCAATAGAATGGTGATTATTATTGTCTGCCATTAGTGTTGGAGCGTGTGATATACTGCAGAAGGTTAGGGTGTGTGTTGGATTATGCTGACGGGGTTAGGGCGAGTATTATGAGAAATACACATTACCTGAAGTCATTTACGTTGTATAGTGTTATATCATACCCCAAAAGTTTTTTTTTACCGTCATTGTTATATTGTGTATGAATGTATTTTAGCCAGTCAGGCGTCTCTGAACCTGTTTTTTACGATTCATGTGTCTGGAAATTGCATAGTTTTCCTCGATGTTTTTCTGAAGCTCCGATAACAACCCTTAGATATGATGGTGGGCGTTGTCTGCCCAGGCTGTGAGGAATGCTTTAAGTACGTGTATTTCAGCGATCTGTGTTCGATTGATTTTCGGAGGTTTCTCTCCTCACGAAAGCACCCATTTAGGCCATTATTGTTCCATCATTCAAGTTATAGGGAGAAAAGAGGAGAGCAGTGTTGATGTGAAGTCACACTGCACTTAACGTAAGGAGAACGGATACTTGCTGACTAGGGGACCAAAAGACTCTTTTGACGGTTGCAGCAGCTCGTCTTTGCCCACCAGCTCGGGTTCATGGCGTACCGAAAGCCCCGGTCTCACTGTACATGGAGATGTTATTAATCATGCGGTGTTTGTTACAGAGCTTTTCCGTGGGAGGGAGGGGAAGGCAAGGCGTATCCCCCGTCATGGGTTAGTACCAGACACACACACACACACACACGCTGATGTAAAGACAGACAAAACTCGCCGTCAAAACTCCCGGCGATTTACTATTCCACTGACCGTCTCTCCCAGCCTTGCCCTTGGGAAGAGGCCTCAGCGAATAGATATCTTTACGGTTATCTCAGCAGCCGTGATAGAAGTGGAGCATCGGGAGGGAGTTCCTTTGGTGGAGGCGGCTGCCCTCGGGCCTCCCCCCCGTCCCTTCCCTCAAATCCCTAGAAAGTTCCACCCCCCCTGCCCCCTTTTTTTTAAAGTGGGTTCATCAAGTGGTTTACAACCGCGCTCCTGCAAGACAAATATGGGGAAGTAGTTGGGGGTTTTTGTCTCTTGGACTGAAGGTGAAAGTAGTGGTAGCGGATGGTGGGCTTGCCTTCTGAACCTGCATTATAGTCAGTCGGGCGTTCGAATCCTGTGCCCTCACCTAATACTCTCTTTTGTTCCAGCAATGTTATAGATTGCGTAAACTAAACCTTTTTTTTTTTTTTCCAAGGTCTTTTTGAAGTGTTTAGTTGTCTTAAAACCTCTTTTCTGGCGGGTTTTTGATTGGTTTTTATAACTCCCTGTGTTGGCTGGGATCCACCGGTCTTGTACGTGTGTTGCTTCTGGCAAGGGTTTATTCCTGTTCACTGTGTGGGGCCAGCGGTGACGTGACGGTCACCGGCGGCTGAAGTGACGGTGGTCGTCCGCTGCCGGCACCGTCAGTCGCTGCTCTTGCCAGTGACCGTTACTGAACGTCATTACCATTATCGTCACCAACACCATGACTGTCTGTCACCTCCTCCTGAAATAGATCGTGCGTCTCCCTCTCTCTCCACTTCCCTTATCTCTCTCTCTCTCTCTCTCTCTCTCTCTCTCTCTCTCTCTCTCTCCCTCCCTCTCCCACTAAGTCCCCCCCCTCAACCGTTTTCATTTTTTTTCCCCCCAAGTGTCTCGTCCTATTTAGAGCTGAAGACTTTGGGAGTGACCTGTTTGGAGGGAGGGTTCCTTGGAGCACGGCATACGTGGCAGAGTTAGGAAAATATGAGTACACCGGGGGGGGGGAACGACGGGTCCTTCCATTCAACTCTCAACCACACTAATCTCCGAGTTCCTGACGCGTCCCGCTGTCACAGACGTGCTCGATAGGGACTCGAAGAAATGTCTGTCGCCCATTGAATACCTCGGTATTACGCACCGCAGTACCTGCTGGGGGGGTAGTCACTACCTGTAATTGGGAGAGGGAAATTGTATTCCATTGGTGTATAGGTGGGGTGGGCGTGCGTCTGTGTATTTGTGAACTGAAACCTGAGTCGCTCGCGTAGCGTGATGACAAACGGTACTGGGACTTCGCTTTTTGCTCGTCCGTCGTTGGAAGTGGCATCATGGCTTAGTGAAGACGGGTTTTGACCTTGACACACACACACACACACACACACTAAGGGTCGCGTGTGTTTATGTTTAGCCTTTGCAGTTGCTTCTCAGAAGCCGGAGAATTGAATGGCATAAGACACGTAAATTTTAGTTTTGGGTGTTTGCATGATTCGTGTCCCGTATGGAGAGTTTGTTAATTAACCTGGAACTTTTAGATGGCTCACAACATTGAAGAAAATTCCACCTCTGGCCAAGTAAGTTAATACTGATGTTTTTTTATATATATTTTCCAGACTGTATTTTCCAGGCTCCCATCTCTCGTTCCCAATAGCTTTTGTGGCACTACAGCCAACACCTTCCAGTATGTATGAATTTAAAACACTAAACATGTTTGGATAGATTTGCCGCATTTTGATCAAGGATACAATCGAAATTTTTTTTTCTCAATCTCTCGAGGTTTCTCACTATACAGGTAAATAGCAAGAGGCGGGGGAGGGGGAAGTTTTACCCCCCTAAGGTCTCTCTAAACCGACTGTATCAAAAACTTCCTGAAGTTATCTGAACAGCGTTTGTGAAACAGGAAATCTGACAGGAACAACTTTTTTGAAAAAGATATTTCCATCTTGCGTTTTTTTTTTATTTGTATGATATGACACTTCACTGACTTGTTGAGCGAATGATTTTTTTTCCCCGGATATTTTTATGAGAATGGGAGTAAAATGATTTAAATGAAGTTTGTGAATATGCAGTTCAAATTTTGCATAATTTCAGTACGTAGGAACATAGTTATATGAATTTTTTATTAATTTTTATAGCTTCCGTTGTTCGATTTATGTAGATTTTATGTGGATTTATTTTAATCGATTTATATAGGTTTTACAATTTATATTGATTTATATAATTTATATAGATTTATGCAGCCACTGTCGTCATAGTGTACCATTTTCTTTAACGCCACTATTATCACGGTGGCCTGTTTCCTTCACATACACTACAGTCACATAACGACTCCCCATTTTCTTCGTGCCTCAATTATAATCATGGTTGCCCCCCCCCCCCCACAATATTATCATCTGTTATCATGATCTAACATGGTCCCCATTTTCCCCATTACAGCAGTGTTACGGTCTCTGTTTTCACGATTGCAACGACCTATTGCATCACCGGCTATCGTTAGCAATACTGTTTACAACAGCTCATAATTTTCTACCATCTTTATCAGCGTCTCTTGCATACAGGATTTGAATTAAACAGATGCGATCATGGATTGGCTAATCTTCAGTTCAGTTTCAGTACTTTATTCCTTGACAGAGGAATCTGGATCCTAGTGCTGTCACTAGGTACCCCTGTACAATAATATCAGAAGCATCTGGCAAGTGTCGCGAGTACATATAAATATAACAAAGGGGCTTACTAAAGCCTAAGGAAGTTAGGAGATTTCTCCGTCACGAGGGGTCGTGGAGTGGTGGTCCAGTAGGCGTTACGGAAGCGTTGTGTGTGGGGACATCTTAGAAGGCTGTGGACAAGGGTGCGGCTGTCGGGTCTTTTGCATAACGGACAAGCGCGTTGCTTGGCGGAGGCGGGGATGCCAATCTCCCAAGCAAAGTCATATCCGATGATGATACGGGCAGCAATCACGTCCCTTTTTCGCGACCCTTTCCCATAGACATGCGAGAAGTCAGGGAGTTTACGGAGGGTATCGTACCAGGTGGGCGAGGAGTCCAGGGGGATGGTTGCCTCTCGAGCTTATCTCTGCTTGAGGCAAATTTGGGTCCTGAGTTGTCGAAGTGTTCGAGGAACAATGTAGTCAGGTGTGGCCTTGTTACAGCCGGTCTCGGCAAGGCCATCTGCTGCCTCAATCCCAGAGATACCGACATGACTGGGTATAAGTCTCATCAGGTACACTGAGGCAGGGACCTCCAGCAGTGGGTGGGGCGGTATCCACTGCAACAGTGGGTGGGGAGGCATCCACTGCAGGAGTGGGTGGGGCGGCATCCACTGCAGCAGTGAGTGGGGCGGCATTCACTCCAGCAGTGGGTGGGAGGGCATCCACTGCAGCAGTGGGTGAGGCGGCATTCACTCCAGCAGTGGGTGGGACGGCATCCACTGCAGGAGTGGGTGGGGCGGCATCCACTGCAGGAGTGGGTGGGGCGGCATCCACTGCAGCAGTGGGTGGGGCGGCATCCACTGGAGCAGTGAGTGGGGCGGCATTCACTCCAGCAGTGGGTGAAGAGGCATCCACTCCAGCAGTGGGTGGGGCGACATCCACTGCAGCAGTGGGTGAGGCGCCATCCACTCTAGCAGTAGGTAGGGCGGCATCCATTGGGGCAGTGGGTGAGGCGGCATCCACTTCAGTGGGCGAGGTGGTATTATCCAGTGTCAGTAATTAGCACTCAAGCGCCACTTAACAAGCTTTGAATATAACGAGAATCCCTTACGAAGTTGACGAGTTAATTAAAGGACTATCCGAAGGGTAATTAGGCAGAAATGAAAGATTTCCTAATTACCACTCTACTAATCTGTTTGCAACGTGCTAACGCTCTGTCAGTCGACCCAGTAAAGCAAGATGTCCCATTTCTCTGTTTACACAAGACTTTTCCTCAAATGAGAACGAATGATCAAATCCGTAAAGTTGGAATGAAATTATCTTTAATTGCTTTAATTAGCGAGGAAATTGATATATCCAGACGGGTATGATAAGGACGTGTATGACGAGCCAGCCTCGCCCCGCCGGCGGTGCCCGGAGTCCTGATTAATGTACCGCTGATTTCAAAGATTTAATTAAGGTGCGAGGCCTGTGAAGCAGCGGATGGGTAGACGAACGCTGATTGGATGGTTTAATGACAGGTGGAGGACTTCCCCGGCTGGGGCTGGGGTGACTGGTGGAACAGGAGTGTGTGTGTGTGGGTATTAGTGTATAATTCCCGTACCTCTCTGTACCGTAGGAGAGGGAGTTCTACTCTCGTGGGGCCCCATCTCTTGAACGTTCTCTACTAAGGTACATCTTAAATCTCCTTATGCTTTCTCCATGTTCCAATCTCATTCCGTTCATCCAACACTCTTATACTATAAAAGTACTTCCTCACATCTTCTTTTAAGAAGTTTTTTGCTTAATTTCGTGTCACGTCCTTTGGTTGCTCTACCCGGACATCCCTCGATGAAGTGTTCACCATCCCCGTCTTCCCTCTCTTCCACGGTGGGCAAATTCAAGGCTCCTAGCCTTCCCCCGTAACATAGCTGCCTTAATTCTGGTGTCATCTTTGCTGCCCTTCTCTGTGTGTGTGTGTGTGTGTTTACCTTTTGCGTAAATCCGTATCATATCCCCTGTTGCTACATACGCCACCACCAGAGCCTCTGCTACCAATCACACTACTGCGGACCTCCCTTCTCCACTCCAGCACTCCCATATACCTAACCAACACTATCACAGTAAACTCGTCCATTCCCAAAATAGAGACCCATCGCCTCGTAGGGCTCTTGATCCGTAGTCTTACAAGGGTGGGAAAGATGGCATTCAGCATTCTGACAGAATTGGATCTCACCAGAAGAGGAAAAATCGCATTCGCGTTGGATCTCGTTGTTCATCTCTGACTCGATCACGTAGTTTTCGAATCTTTTTGATTTCTGTACAGCGCAAGGCGAGGACACTTTCCGATCCCATACGGGTACGTTGCTTAGCTTTAAGGAGACAACAGAGGCTTCCATACCAAGTGGGGACGACCCGTTGATGGCGTCTGTAAGGAGAGAGACGGGTGTTCAGAGCCCCAGCACCTGCCTTATGGCATACACCCTCGAGTATGAGGAGCTCGGTCTCCTACCACATACCTGCTGGGGTGTGGGCGCCCGAGATAAGCTGGGGGATTTTCATATCCGTTTGTGGGGAAACAGCAGAACGACCGGTACGGAGAGCTCGTGGACGACAGTCGGTCGTTTTGAGGTGGAAGAGGGAGGATAGGAATGGGAGGCGAGACGCCGGCTGCCGGAAGGTAAAACGTGTGGATTAGTGCCATCATCAGAACCCGGTGGCGTAACTTGTACCATCAGGACTCGGTATGCCTACCAGCGAGGAATGTAGGGGGAATCTACCCATCAGTTGTACAGTTTGTGGAAAATACAAACAGTCCTTTTTTGTTATGGTACGAAATGTGGATCACTTTCACACGATCACAGTAGGAAATATAAGACAGGCGCCATAGTTAGTGGAGAGCGGAACGCGATCCTTAGAGTGGATGGAGCAGTAGTCAAGATATTTAGGGGAGGGGCGTTGGGCCAGTGGGTTAAATGTGTGAGGGTAAGCGGTACGCCAGAGGACTGGTGGCTAGTGTTCACACCTCCATTGTATAGAAAGAAAGAAAAAGGTGAAAGAAATTGATTGAATTGATGGAAGTGCTGAGGCTGACTGTAGCTCGTGATGGATATGGACTGAGAAGATCGACAGATGATAAGCAAGTTCGGGGAAATAAAGATTTCTTCTCGATTTTCAGAATATTATTTGACAATCTTGCTGTGAATCAGAAAGAAATGTGTTTGCGACCTTACGTCGCTTCGATAAGACATGTGACTAAGATGGTAGATGAAGGAAAGAGGATAGCTTTGAAAATGTCTACCATTTGAGGAAAGCTAGCAAGGGAATGGGTACTGCTTGCCTTTTCAACTGTAGATTTTGAAGTCTGAATTACAGTGAAGAAATGAGAAAACAGGTAGGAGTCGAGTCAGGTTATCGGATAAGAGCCGGGGCAGGATAACGGATGAGAGTCGGGGCAGGATAACTAAAAGTAGTCGGGGCAGGATAACGGGTATGAGTTGGGGTAGGATAACGGGTAGGAATCAGGGCAGGATAACGGATGACAGTCGGGGCAGGATAACGGATATGATTCGGGAAAGGGCAACAGTTATGAGTCGGGGAAGGATAACGGGTATGAGTCTGGGCAGGATAGCGGGTAGGAATCGGGGTAGGATAACGGGTGTGATTCGAGGCAGGACAACAGGCATGAGTCGTGTCAGGATAACGGTTATGACTCGTGGCAGATAACGGATGAGAGTCGGGACAGGATAACGGATGAGAGTTGGGCAGAATAACGGGTGTGAGTCGGGGCAGGAGAACGGGTGAGGGTCGGGAACACTCCCACATCTAACGAGTACCTCCGTAATCACAATAAGATTAATCTGATTTTTTCAAAGAATATTTTAATCCTGTAAGCTAAGCGTCACACTCACCCACACCCCATCGGGGGAGGTGGCACTCACAGCCCACGTTAACTGACCTTGTAAGCACACCATTGTAAATGATCCTCACTCAACCGTGCATAACAAACGGGACATCTATTTAGAGCCAACACTAATTAAGAATTTTAATTAAGGCGGAATGGAAAGGACTTTAAGGGTTAATGAGCCAGCATCACCGTGCTGGGGTCAGCGCGGCTGAATGGTGGTGTGGGAGCCGCGTTAGGGCCCTGTCCTCAACAGACCTGCCTGCTGGGGAGGTACGATGATTTGATTTGTGCCGGGAAAACCCCGGCAAATTTAATGTGCACCCCATACTCATCCTGTGAGCGGTAGCGCAAAAGGATTACAGGGGTCACAAAGGGTCTTAGTCAGACCCCAGTGGGTTGATATTACATGCATTACATAGTTACTTAGTTTCATATGTCAGGTTCTTCCTGCTAGATGCAAAAAGTGGATACAAACTTAAAATTTTAGGTATTTTGTCATTAACAATAAGGTGTTGTGACATTTCTTGCAGGGTTCGTTTATCTCCATCCCTAAACGGCTCTATTTTTTCACATTCTAAGACATAATGTTCTAGTTTGTGTCTAAATCTTTGACCACAAACTTTACAATTCACGCGATAAACATCTCCAGATAGGCCAAAGCGCCAGTAGTACCTATAGCCTAGCCTTAATCTAGCAATTGCCACATCATGTAATCTGCCGATTTTATTAGTTTTTCCATATACATGTTTACGAGTACTGCCTCGTCTACACGTGGATTGCTGGAACTCGGCCCACAAACAGACGCGTCCACTCCATCTTCCACCTAACACATGACAACTCGGAACTCACACGATTCTTTATTCTTAGTCATAAGTTTCCTTTATCCCTAGGGTTGTGGGAGCAAAAACACTACCTACGTCTCTTCTGCGTGTCGCAAGAGGCGACTAATGGGGAATGAGGGATGAAAAGCCTCCACATCTTGTATTGTCACTTCCCAAAAGATGGAACAGATGAAAGAACCAAGCGAGGATGGTTCCACAAAGGTTCAGGCTGAGGTATTTGAATGTGTGTGGACATAAACTGGATGAGAAAAAGGGAGAGACGTGTATTGTTTTGAGGTGAGGAACCTAGATGTTTTGGCTCTGAGTGACATTGTGTTCCAGAAGGGGAAAGGATGATTCGAAAATGTTCGAGGGGTCATGTCTGGAATCTGTGAGGGCAAGAGCAAAGAAAGGGATGGCATATCCGACGAAGGAGGAACTTTAGAAATGTGTTAAAGTGTGTGAGAAAGTGACTCTTTGAGACTGACGTAGGTAAGAACGAAGTAGTCTACGAGAGGTGGGTGACTGTTAGTGCCCACGCTCCTGGTAGCAAAAGAAGTGAGGAAGAGAGAGGACACTTTTAGCAGCTGAGCTAGTTTTGGGACAATTTCTATAGAAGAGGACGAGACTTCCTGACGGGTGATTTGAACGCAAAAGAGGATGATAAGACAGTTGAGGGTATAATTCAGGGGCATAGGGTGCAAGGGAAGGGTAAGTAACAGATCTGATGGTTCGAGACGAGTTTAACTGCAATGTAGGCCTAAAACAGAGGTAGAAACAGGATTGGAAACCAGAGGACATGGGCGCTGGAGTGAGTGAAAATTGGTGATGATAATACCTAGTTTAAAAAAAAGTGCGTACATAAGTATACTTTGGTAAATATGTTAGGAATGAGCGAGCATTAATGGAATGTGCACTAAATACCAAGCATGCAAGGGAGAGGTTGTTGGATGTGAACGTGCAAAGGGGGGCAGCAGGTGGGATGTTTGATCAAATCTTGGTGGAAGCAAGTGTGAAACTCTGGGGTAACTGTAGGAAAAGAGGATAGGACATGAATGGGAAGAAGGTGGTAAGAGTGAGTGAGGTTAGAAAAGATACTTGTGTACAGAGGTACTAAGAGAGATTGAGTGCGAAGAGTGGTATGGGTGAGAGTAAATGAAACCAGAGTGGTGGGTGAGGAATGGAAGGTTTTCAGGGAAGTAGCGCTTACGAGTGCTGGTAAAATGTGCGGTGTGTGGAAGGGGGATATGGGCATATAGGAAAAATTAGTAAGTGGTGGGACAGGGAAGTTAAGTTGATAGTGAAAGGGAAAATAAAGGTGTGCGGGCGGTATCTCCAATGAAGATGTGCGAGTGACTGGGAGGTGTACAAGAGAAAGAGATAAGAGGTGCTGAGAGAAAGAGGGAAAATGAGAATTGGAGCGAGAGATTGTCGGCAACCTTCAGAGAAAATAAGAAAATGTTTTAGGAGTTGAATGATTTAGTGAGAGCATGCATGAGGTAGAGGGAATAAAGGTGATGTGGCACGCGGGGGGCGACGTGCTATCAACGAGCTGAAGAAGTTCACAGGAAATGGTCAGGGGAAACCACTTGGTTATGGATAGGGAGTCACTGTGGTGCATTATTTGACAATTAGAGAGTGGATTAAGAAAATGAAACCATTCTTTGTCTATTCCTGGCAGTACCTCGCTAATGCGAGAAATTAGGGACAAATTTGAACATAGTATTATTATTATTATTATTATTATTATTATTATTATTATTATTATTAATATTATTATCATTATTATTATTATTATTATTATTAT
>JAYMFT010062190.1:0-29302 GCA_038088735.1 Panulirus argus | reverse complement strand
AAACATTACCTATACTGTGATTTTAAAGCAAATCTATTTTTTGAAGAAAATTAACAAAAACCGCAGGTAATAGTTCAGGGTATCTTTTACGAGAAAAAACTTTCTCTTCCAAAACTGGAGTATAACATAATGAAAGTCTTCTATCCCTGAAGTAAAGATAGATAATGTCGAAAAATGCCACTTTGGGTTGACATATAGCATATAATTATGAAAGTAATGATAATGAAATATATTTAATATACAATTATTAAAAGCTTAATAACAGAATCTGATGATAGGAAAACACGATTTTTGCATCAGAATCCTTTTCAACATGATAAAACATTACCTATACTGTGATTTTAAAGCAATTGCATTTTTTGAAGAAAACTTCACAAAAACTGCAGGTATTTTTAGGTAATTTTAGAAGAAAAAACTTTTTGTTTCAAAAGTGGAGTATAACATAATGAAAGTCTTCTATCCTTAAAATAAAGACAGAAAATGTCATAAACCCCCACTTTGGGTTGACATAAAGCGTATAATTATGAAGGTAATAATAATGGAATAATTTTGATATACAATTCAGGGTATTTTTTTTACGAGAAAAAGAATTTTTGTTTCAAAAAGGGAATATAACGTAGAGAAAGTCTTCTTTATTTGACATAAAGATAGAAAATGTCAAAAAATGCCATTTTGGGTTGACATATTGCGTATAATTTTGAAGGTAATAACAATGAAATACATCTAATGTACAATTATTAAATACTTAATTACAAAATCTGATGATGCCAAAACACGATATTCACATCAGAATCCTTTTCAGCATGAAATACTTTACCTATACTGTGATTTTAATGCAGATCTATTTTTTGAAGACAACTGACAAAAACTGCAGGTAATAGTTTAGGGTATTTTTTAGGAGAAAAAACTTTTTGTTTCAAAACTGAAATATAACACAATGAAGGTCTTCTTTCCTTGAAATAAAGACAGAAAATGTTGAAAAACACCACTTTGGGATGGGATGACATATAGCGTTCAATTATGAAGGTCATAATAATGGAATATTTTTTACATAGTTATTAAAAGATTAATTGCAGAAACTCATGATGCCAAAACACAATTTTTACATCAGAATCCTTTACAGCATGAAAAACATTACCTATACTGTGATTTTAAAGCAAATCTATTTTTTGAAGAAAATTAACAAAAACCGCAGGTAATAGTTCAGGGTATCTTTTACGAGAAAAAACTTTCTCTTCCAAACCTGGAGTATAACATAATGAAAGTCTTCTATCCTTGAAGTAAAGATAGATAATGTCGAAAAACGCCACCTTGGGTTGACATATAGCGTATAATTATGAAAGTAATAATAATGAAATATATTTAATATACAATTATTAAATGCTTAATAATAGAATCTGATGATGGCAAAACACGATTTTCACATCAGAATCCTTTTCAGCATGATTAAACATTACCTATACTGTGATTTTAAAGAATTTTATTTTTTGAAGAAAAGTGACAAAAACCACAGGTAATAGTTCAAGGTATTGTTTACAAGAAGAAATTTTGTTTCAGAGCTGGAATATAACATGGTGAATGTTTTCTATCCTTGAAATAATGATAGAAAATATCGAAAAACGCCACTTTAGGTTGATGTATAGCGTATAATTATGAAGGTAATAATAATGAAATATATTTAATATACAAATGTTAAATGTTTAATTACAGAATCTGATGATGCCAAAACACGATTTTCACATCAGAGTCCTTTTCAGCATGAAAAACATTACCTATACTGTTATTTTAAGGGAAATCCATTTTTTTGAAGAAAACTGACAAAAACTGCAGGTATTTTTTATGAGAAAAAAATTTTTATTTCAAAACTGGAGTATAACATAATGAAAGTCTTCTTTCCTTGAAATAGAAATAGAAAATGTCAAAAAACGCCAGTTTGGGTTGACATATAGCATATAATTATGAAGGTAATGATAATGTAATATTTTTGATATACAATTATTAAATGCTTAATGAAAGAAACAGATGATGCCAAAATACGATTTTCACATTACACTCCTCTTCAGCATGACTAACGTTACCTATACTGTGATTTTAAAGCAAGTCTATTTTTTCGAAGAAAATTGACTAAAACCGCAGGTAATTGTTCAAGGTATTTTTTACGAGATATAACTTTTTATTTTAAAACTATAACATAATGAAAGTCTTCCCTCCTTGAAACAAAGATAGAATATGTCGAAAAACACCACTCTGGATTGACATATAGCATTTCTTTATGAAGGCAATAATAATGAAATGTATTTGATATACAGTTACGAAAAGCATGATTACAGAATCTGATAATGCCAAAACACAATTTTCACATCAGAATTCTCAGCATGAAATACGTTATTTATACTGTATTTTTAAAGCAGATTTATCTTTTGAAGTAAACTGAGAAAAACCACGGGTAATAGTTCAGGGTATTTATTATGAGATTTTTTTTTCCAAAACTGGCATATGAGATAATGAAAGACTTCTTGCCTTGAAATATGGATAGAAAATGTCAAAAAACGCCACTGTGGGTTGACATTTAGCGTTCACTTTTAAAGGTAATAATAATGGATTATTTTTGATATGCCGAGAGTAAAAGCTTGATAACAGAAACAAATGGTGCCAAAACATGTTTATCACACCAGAATCCTTTTCAGCATGAAAAACATTACCTATGCTGTGATTTTCAAGCAAATTTCTTTTTTGGAGAAAATTGTCAAAAACCACAAGTAAAATAGTTCAGCGTATTTTTTACGAGAAATAACTTTTTGTTCCAAAACTGAAATATAACATAATGAAAGTCTTCTTGAAACAAAGATAGAAAATGTCGAAAACGGCACTCTGGGTTGACATATAGCGTATAATTATGAAGAAAATGATAATGAAATATATTTGATATACAATTATGAAAAGCATGATCACAGAATCAGATGATGCAAAAACATGATTTTCACATCAGAATCCTTTTCAGCATGAAATACATTACCTATACAGTGATTTTATAGCAAATTTTTTTTTTTGAAGTGAACTGACAAAAACAGCAGGTAATAGTTCAAGGTATTTTTTACGAGAAAAAAAATTTTATTTCAAAACTGGCATATAACATAATGGAAGTCTTCTTTCCTTGAAATAAGGATAGAAAATGTCAAAAAACGCCACTTTAGGTTGACATATAGCGTACACTTATAAAGATAATAATAATGGATTATTTTCAATGTAATGTTAGTAAAAGCTTAATTACAGAAGTAGATGAGGTCAAAACACGTTTTCCACATTAGAATCCTTTTCATCATGAAAAACATTACCTATGCTGTGATTTTAAAGCAAATCTATTTTTTTGAAGAAAATTGACAAAAACTGCAGGTAATATAGTTCAGGGTATCTTTTAAAGAAAAAACTTTTTGTTTCAAAACTGGAATATAACATATTGAAAGTCTTCTCTCCCTGAAGTAAAGATAGAAAATGTCAAAAAACACCACTTTATTTTGACATATAGATTATAATTATGAAGGTAATGATAATGGAATATATTTGATAAACAATTATTAAAAGCTTAAGTACAGAATCTGATGATCCTAAGCACGATTTTCACAACAGAATCCTTTTCAGCGTGAAAACATTACCTATACTGTGATTTTAAAACAAATCTTTTTTTTTTAAGAAATCTTACAAAAACCACAGGTAATACTTTAGGGTATTTTTAACAAGAAAAAACTTTTGTTTCAAAACTGGAACATAACATAATGAAAGTCCTCTTTCCTTGAAATAAAGATAGAAAATGTCAAAAAACGTCACTTTGGGTTGATATATAGCATACAATTATGAAGGTAATGGTAATGGAATATATTTAACATACAATTATTAAAAGCTTAATTACAGAGTCTGATTATGCCAAAACATGATTTTTACATCAGAATCCTTTTCAGCATGAAAATCATTACCTATACTGTAATTTTAAAGTAAGTTATTTTTTGAAGAAAGCTGACAAAAACCGCAGGTAATAGTTCAGAGTATTTTTTTAAAAGAAAAACTGTTTCAAAACTGGAATATAACATAATGAAAGTCTTCTGTCATTGGAGTAAAGTTAGAAAATGTCAAAAAATGCCACTTTGGGTTGACATGTAGCATACAATTATGAAGGTAATAGTAATGGAATATTTTTAATATACAATTATTAAGCAATTGTAAAAACTGATGATGCCAAAACACGATTTTCACGTGAGAATCTTTTACAGCATGAAAAAACATTACCTATTCTGTGATTTTAAAGCAAATCTATTGTTTTAAGAAATCTGAGAAAAACCACGGGTAATACTTCAGGGTATATTTTACGAGAAAAATCATTTTGTTTCAAAACTGGAATATAACATAATGAAAGTCTTCTATCCTTGAAATAAAGATGAAAAATGTTGAAAAAAAGCCACTTTGGGTATTTTTTGGGAGAAAAACTTTTTGTTGTAAATCTGGAATATAACATAATGAAAGTCTTTTTTTCTTGAAATAAAGATAGAAAATGTCGAAAAGCCACTTTGGGTTGACATATAGAATACAATTATGAAGGTAATAATACTGGAATATTTTTGATATACAGTTATTGAAAGCTTAATTACAGAAACTGGTGATGCCAAAACACAATTTTCAGATCAGAATCCTCTTCAGCATGAAAATTATAACCTATACCAGGGGTCGGCAACCTTTTGAACATAGTGTGCCAGTTCATAATAAATGTCATTTTTCTTTCTACCTTGCATGCCAGGTGTTATTTTATTCAACACTATATAGCTTTTGAAAATTGAAATCATAATTATACAGTATATAGTGACCATTGTAATTAATTTCTTTAACTTTTTTCTTTGCTCCTTTGAATCACGTGGCGTGCCATAGGCAAGTACTCCGCGTGCCAAAGGTTGCCAACCCCTATACTGTGATTTTTAAAGCAAATCTATTTTTGAAGAAAACTGACAAAAACCGCAGGTAATAGTTCAGGGTATCTTCTATGAGAAAAACTTTTGTTTCAAAACTGGAATATAACATAATGAAAGTCTTCTATCATTGAAATAAACATAGAAAATGTTGAAAAATGCCACTTTGGGTTGATATATAGCATAAATTATGAAGGCAATGATAATGAAATATATTTGTTGTACAATTATTAAATGCTTAATTACAGAATCTGAAAATGCAAAAACTTGATTTTTACATCATATTCCTTTTCAGCATGAAAAACATGAAAAACTAGAGTATAACATAATGAAAGTCTTCTTTCCCTGAAATAAAGAGAAAATTTTGAAAAATACCTATTTCGTTTAACATGTAGTGAACAATTATGAAGGTAATGATGATGGAATATCTTTAATATACAATTATTAAAAGCTTTCTTACAGAAACAGATGATGCCAAAACACGATTTTCACATCAGAATCCTTTTCACCATGAAAAACATTACCTATACTGTGATTTCAAAGCAAAAATGTTTTTGAAGAAAACTGACAAAAACCACAGGTAATAGTTCAGGGTATTTTTTACAAGAAAAAACTTTGTTTCAAAACTGGAATATAACATAATGAATGTTTTCTATCCTTGAAATAAAGATAGAAAATATCGAAAAATGCCACTTTGGGTTGATATATAGCATATGATTATGAAGGTAATAATAATGAAATATATTTAATATACAAATATTAAACGCTTAATTACAGAATCTGATGATGCCAAAATATGATTTTCATATTAGAATCCTTTTCAGCATGAAAAACATTACCTCTGCTGTTATTTTAAGGCAAATCTATTTTTTTGAAGAAAACTGACAAAAACCGCAGGTATTTTTTATGAGAAAAATCATTTAGTTTCAAAACTGGAATATAACATAATGAAAGTCTTCTCTCCTTGAAGTAAAGATAGAAAATGTTGAAAAACGCCTGTTTGGGTTGATATGTAGCACATAATTATGAAGGTAATGATAATGGAATATTTTTAATGTACAATTATTAAATGCTTAATTACAGAAACAGGTGATGCCAAAACATTATTTTCACATCAGAATCCTCTTCAGCATGAATAACATTACCTATACTGTGATTTTAAAGCAAATCTATTCTTTTGAAGAAAACTGACAAAAACCGCAGGTAATAGTTCAGGGTATTTTTTACGAGAAAAAAGTTTTTGTTTCAAAATTGGCATATAACATAAAGAAAGTCTTCTTTCCTTGAAATAAGGATAGAAATTGTCAAAAAATGCCACTTTGGGTTGACATATAGCGTACACTTATAAAGGTAATAACAATGGATTATTTTTAATATACTGTTAGTAGAAGCTTAATTACAGAAATAGATGATGCCAAAATACGTTTTCCACATCAGAATCCTTTATAGCATGAAATACATTACCTATACTGTGATTTTAAAGCAAATCTATTTTTTGAAGAAAATTGACAAAAACCGCAGGGTATAGTTCAGGGTATCTTTTACAAGAAAAACCTTCTTGTTTCAAAACTGGAATATAACATAATGAAAGTCTTCTCTACTTGAAATAAAGATAGAAAATGTCGAAAAGCACCACTTTGGTTTGAAATATAGCTTATGATTATGTAGGTAATGATAATGGTATATATTTAATATACAATTATTAAAAGCTTAAGTACAGAATCTGATAATCCCAAACATGGTTTTCACAACAGAATCCTTTTCAGCATGAGAAACATTACCTATACCGTGATTTTCATGTAAATCCATTTTTTGAAGAAATCTGACAAAAACTGCGGGTAATGCGGGTAATACTTCAGGGTATTTTTTACGAGAAAAAACTTTTTGTTTCAAAACTGAAACATAACATAATGAAAGTCTTCTTTCCTTGAAATAAAGATAGAAAATGTCGAAAAATGCCACTTTGGGTTGACATGTAGTGTATAATTATAAAAGTAATGTTAATGGAATATATTTAAGATATGATTATTAAAAGCTTAATTACAGAGTCTGATGATGCCAAAACAAGATTTTTACATCAGAATCCTTTTCAGCATGAAAATCATTACCTATGCTGTGATTTCAAAGCAAGTCTATTTTTTTGAAGAAAACTGACAAAAACTGCAGGTAATAGTTCAGGGTATTATTTATGAGAAAAAACTTTTTGTTTCAATTTTGGAATATATTGAAAATCTTCTTTTCTTGAAATATAGATATAAACTGTCGAAAAAGTCACTTTGAGTTGAAATATATCTTATAATTATGAAGGTAGTAATAATGAAATATATTTAGTATACAATTATTAAAAGCTTAATTACAGATTCTTATGATGCCAAAATACGATTTTCACATTAATCTTTTTCAGCTTAATAAACATTACCTATACTGTGATTTTAAAGCAAATCTATATTTGCAGAAAACTGACAAAAACTGCAGGTAATACTTCTGGGTATTTTTTACGAGAAAAAAATTTTGTTTAAAGACTGGAATATAACTTAATGAAAGTTTTCTATCCTTGAAATAAAGATAGAAAAATTTGAAAAATGCCACTTGATGTTGACATATAGCGTATAATTTTAAAGGTAATAATAATGGAATATTTTTGATATACAATTATTAAGAGCTTAATTACAGAACCTGATGATTCCAAAACACAATTTTCACATCAGAATCCTTTTCAGCATGAAAAACACTACTTATACTGTGATTTTATAGCAAATCTATTTTTTGAAGAAAGCTGACAAGAACCGCAGGCAATAGATCGGGGTATTTTTTAGGAGGAAAAACTTTTTGTTTCAAAACGTGAATATAACATAATGAAAGTCTTCTTTCCTTGAAATAAAGATAGAAAAAATCGAAAAACGCCACTTTTGGTTGACATATAGCGTATAATTATGATGGTAATGATAATGAAATATATTTATTATATAATGATTAATACCTTGATTACAAATCTGATGATCCCAAAACACAATTTTCACATCAGAATCCTTTTCAGCATGAAATACATTACCTATACTATGATTTTAATTTTTTTTTTTTTTTTTTAAAGAAAACTGACAAAAACTGCAGGTAATATAGTTAAGGGTATTTTTTTAGGAGAAAAGACTTTTTGTTTCAGAAGTTGAATATAATAATGAAAGTCTGCTTCCTTGAAATAAAGATAGAAAATGTAGAAAAATGCCACTTTGGGTTGACATATAGCATATGATTATGAAGGTAATAATGATGGAATATATTTAATATTCAATGGGGGTTTGTCCATTCATACCATAACACATATAAGTCGTGGCTTGATAACAAGTGACATCCAGTACTGAAGTGATATTAAGGATGACATGCATATGAGTATATGTCATTTTCACATACTACAGTTAGCTTGAGTTGTACAGACGTTTGCAAAAAACACAATGTGGGGATTGCATTATATTTTGAATAACCCTATGCTTTGAAGTTGGTTTACTTTACATCTTCTATAGGTATTACTTTGGGTTTTGCTCCTGAGAGCTGGCTGCTTGTGTGCCCACACCACTAGCTAGACCATGCTATACTCAGCAAACTGATGCATCACATGATTACTGTGTGGCTGTTGGTGACTTAGGGGTGGGTTGTTTTGATAGCTGTTACTTTCCCTACACCTTAAAGCTTTGAGGCTACCTACCCTCTCATGTCTTAAAATCAAATACAAAGGTAATACAAAGGAATTCAGTAAGCAACAGATGCATGGGTCTTTTCCCAATAAAAGTGACCTGGCACTTTTTGAAATACTGGGTTTTGATTTCCTCCAAAATTTGTAAATATTTTCTTTCTCTTCTTTTTCCTTTTCATTACTTCATATTTCATTAAAGGTCAGGCCTTGATTTGGACTTTTGTCTATGACTGGAGCCTCTAACATAGAAAAGAAAGAAGGAAAAAGGTTTGCTCATAATTCTAAATATTGGTCAAATTAAGTTTGAAGTTCAGCATAATGTTTAAAAAATCTTTGGAGATCACTCCTTGCATGCCTAGCCCACCTTCCCTTCAAGGGATTAACTCGCTTTGCAAGGACTTTTGTGGGCTTAAGACTGAGGGTGGCAGCCACATAACACCATGGATAGGGCAGGTATTACAGCAGTGTTTTTGAGAAGTTTATTCACTGTTCAAGACACATTATAAATGTTTTTATGTGCAATAAATGTGATTGGCATTTTTCTTGATGTATTTGCCTGTCTCATTCACATCCGCCATGTATGTCCATTGGCTTCATAGGAGAATTACATGGACAAGTGAGGATTCTTACTGACTTTTTCATTATAGTTGGTTTTTGACATTGAGTTGCTATTCAAATATGTTGGCAGATGTAAAATTTTTGAAGCAAGATTTAGTTATACACTACTATTACTATATAAGTACTTACCTGCACCTTTGTGTTGTTTAGGGAAACAAGATTATACTTTTTTCTTCTTTTTTTTTGTGATTAGTAGCTTTTTATTTGAACTGTGACTCATTTTTCATATGTTAGTGTAAATCATTTCAGTTTTACAGAGCTATTTACAGTGTCTTTGATGAGAGAAATATGAAGGGCACGTCCAGTATTAGAGTATATGCTTTACCTCGTATAGTGGAACTATATTTTAGACTTTGTTTCATGAGTACACAAAAACTTCACTGATCAGTGTCAGTTTGTTTTTCATAATATTATATTCTTATATACAGTCTTATGTTGCTTGAATCTAGTCCTTAATTTTAATTTTGCTGATTTTGTAAAATAAGCCGATCATTGTGCAAGCCATGCAATCAGTAGACCAGGTATGTTAGTGTCCAAGTGTCAGTTTAGTAATTTTGAAAGTCTGTAAAACTTGAGACTGTTGAGCTCTTGACAGATTTTTTGTTGTAATTTCAATGGCATATTGCAAAAATTTTGATTTTAATGGAAGTTGTAAGTTCCCCATATTCTACTTCTTCAAACACTGCTGTAAGTATTATGAAAAGGTAAATAAACACACTGAAAATAAAAGCCACACTTCTCACGGTAAATTGCTTCATTTACAAGTGAAAAAAGATTTAGTGAACACACTGAAAATAAAGCCATATTCCTCATAATGAATTTTTTCATTTGAGTAAAAAAAAGTTTAATGATCATTCCTGAAAGGAAATAATGAATGAATCTTTTTATTTTGTTTATTGTTGGTGCATCTTGCTAACGAGGGAAATGGCTTACAAGTATAGAAGATGAAAGATATGTAAATGGAGAAAAAAGTGCAATGAGTTTATTTAGGTCATTCATAATACAGTACTGTACTAAGTCAGCTAGAAGACACTGCTGTCATATCCTTTGAATACAATGTTTAAGCTTTTTATAAATATATGGTTAGCGGTCTGTGGCTTTGATGCATTACGCTTGACAACTAGAGGATGAACGTGAGTGAATGTGGCCTTTCTTCCTGTCTTCCTGGTACTACCTCACTGATGCAGGAAATAGTGATCAAGTGTAAAAGAAAAAGATTTTTTTATGAAAAAATAAAGATAATGATGATTTCTGCTATCATTTAACTCATCAAGGAATATTCTCCTGTTACTGAAAAGTCATAAGGTTTTCGTGTACTCAAGACTGCATATTATACCATTTGCTGACATTGCAGTAGGAACAATTGGGTTTGTCACTTAAGTCACAGTGATAAGTTTTGTGGTCATATGTAACTGATTAAAGAATGGCAGACTTAATTGAGATATTTTAGAGCCCGGCATCAAATGTGGTCTGTTGTAGGTATTGCTGAAGTGACTTCATCCCATGTTGGGTGTGTTGCTGGTGTGGAGTTCACGGAGGACACAGAATGCGGTCGTCAGTGTATGTGTGAAGCTGAGGGCCAGGTGATCTGCAAGCCTCGATGTCCTCTTTATGAAGTTACACAGCTCTCCAACACCACTTGTACCCTTGTGCCCAATCCTGATGACCCTTGTTGTACTATACCAGACTGCCTCATCAATTTGTTCAGTGATAATGTACTTGAAAAGTTTGCAAACTTTACAAATAGTCCTTCACTAGATTTTGAGCATGATGTGGATACCATGAATGAGACCAACAGTGCACATGAAGATGAAAATAATGTAATAATGAACAAATTTCAAGATAGAAACCATGAGTCTGATATGTTTCATTTGGACCCACATGGAGTTACAGATGATACTATTTTTATTAATGAAACCCATGCTGAGCATGATAATGTTACATCTCATCCAGTCAGGAATACCCTCATCCCTGGAGATGTTGCATCTGAGAGACCATGGAAATCTTTCACCTCTTTAAACGATTTGCTTAGCCAACATAACCAGCTTGGAACTTTCCCTCATGGTCCCTCAACTACATCAACTCCTAAGCAAGATAGAAATTCAGACTTCAGTAAAAATCTGACAAAAGAAGCTTTCCCTAATTTGCCAGACAATTTAAATCATTTAACTGCATCCCAGCAGAATACCTCACTTTTATCAGCTGTAGATGTGAAAGACACTAAGGTCACTGAAACTGTAAGGGAAATATCTACTCCACTTCAGTCCACACCAGTGAAAGACTCTGAATCTCTTGCTGAAACAGAGGATCATGACTCTTTTCATATACCTGGAGTTGAAACAGAGGAGTACTCAAATACTCCATCACTTTTACCACCAAGTGGAAATGGCACCTATCTGCCTAATAATAATGAAGAAGGCACTCCATTATACTTACCCTCTAATATAGGTGAAAATGAAGTTAGCTTATCTCCAAAGAGAAATGAATCACCACATCCAATATTATTCAATGAATCTCGGTTAGATTCGTCTACCCCAAGTGATGAAATAAAGAGTAACATTTCACTTGGTTTGCAAGGCAGTGAGTCTCTTGTTGAATATCCAGACTTCACAAAAGTTGAACTTACACAGGGTAGTGCTGTCTCATTGAATGATTCTGCTCACCTTCCTAATCAACTTAGTAATGCTAGTAGTCCCATTTCGACTGATTACAAAGAAAATGCACATCTACCCTTTGAGGCTAGAGAAAATGAAAATGAAGAAGATTCACATATATCTGAAGTTGATGATAGTTTCTACCTACCTAGTGAGCACATTATACATTTCCCCTTACCCAATTCTGAGCCTTCTCATCTTCATAGAGAAAACAGAACTCTTACAAATCAGTTAAAAGAACAAAGACCACATTCATTTGTACCAACTGCTACTGAAGATCTAGTTCATCTCATTAGTGAAGAGGCTCCTGTTGTCGAGGGAGGAGACTCATTTACACCCATCAACAACAAGACTGACATACATGGCAGAATTAAAGGTATTCACACTCTGTAGAAAAATTATTTGGGCCAAGTGGCAGGGAACATACAACTGCTTTTACTGAAGCTTTGGCAAGGATATTTCTTGCATTTTCTGTTAAATATTGGGTGACTAGATGTAGCCTAGTCAGCTGGGATGCACTTAAGGCGTAGTTCAGTAAGGTTTTATAAGGTTTAGTTTCCGTCAAGAACGAAAAATTAACATTTATTGAAAAAATGCTAAGGAGGATCAGTCTTGCATTTCAGAAATACACAAGCTTCAGGACTGATGGGATGCAGAAACATATGGGCCCATTGCCTTAGGCATTATCTATACACAGTAATGTATTGAGGATAGTGGGGTAATTTGCTTTGTATGTATGCTTATTGTTTAAGTTCATTTGCTTATTTTATAGTATTGTAGAATCTTAGATGAATGTTATTGCACTGATTCAGAGTGTAAGCCTGTGATGGCAGTTGTTGATACTGGCTTTTACTAACAGTAATAGTGATGATTGTAAACATTTCTAAGTAGCCTTATCCTTGCAAATTTTAGCCTTTGATCTGCTTATTTATCCATGTTCAGTTAGTAGATACATTGTGTTTTCCCTGAATTAACTATTCAACTTCCAATTTAGTATGCATGTTAAATATATTACTAATTAAGATGATTGTCTTGCTATTCTGTATATATTGAAAGTATTGCAAACATAGAGGTATAACATTTTGGAAACAATACATTGCATGTTCCTTACCTCCTTACCATTTGTTTGAAATTTTTTGATAGATAAAGAATGAAAAAGAGAGAAAAATAGATTATGAAAAATCTCTCTAAGAAAGGTACAGAGATGAAAATCTGTTAAGATTATATGACTGAATGGAATGTGCAAAAATAAGATAGTGGCATGAAAGAAATGATATGACAGCTAGAAGTATAAAGGGGAAAAGGTTGATTGAAAAAGAAGTGATCCAGTTCAGTGTATGGCCTTTAGTTATTTCAGATGATGGTGCCAAGAGAATAGCGAATGATTATTTCCTGTGAAAATGTTTAGTTTGGAAAGAAAGAAGGGTGAATGGAGGCACATGTCTTATCTCACTCGGTAGATCAACTTGTTGTGCAAAATGCTTAGTTATGAAGTGCTGTTGCAGTGAGAGAGATTGTTCCCTTTGTCGCACACTATTAATTGAGAATGCACATTGACACAGTAATTTGTAAAGTGGTATGCATGTTTTCCACTTGTTTGTTAAAAAGATCTGTTTTACATGTAGATTTGTAGCATGTAACTAAATTGCACATTGATTCCATTACAGCACATTTTCTACAAGAATGAGTCATTTGCACAACTTGCAACTAATTTTACCAGATTACCACTAAACACACACTTGAAATTCCAGTTGATTATAGGTGGTTGCATAAATGTAATGAAACTAGGAGAAAAATCCAGATATTCATTCCCAAATTTTATAGTGTAATTATTCAGAAACAGAAAGTAATTGTCCATATCACTGTTGTGGTTGCTGTAGTGCCTCAGTTCAGTAGACCATCAGAGTGATCATTTGGTTCCATAATAATTTTGAGGCTCACTTAGATTTAATTGTGAATAGTAAGTTATGTTATGTAGGATTATTGTAATTATTCTGAAGAAAGATGAATCACATGAGATAAACATTGACATTGGCAATAATATAAAATCTAATGAAAAAAACTAGATGGTGTCGATGGTGTGGATGTTGATACTTCAATGAAGTGTTCACGCAATGGACGTTACTACAAGCCAGGGCAAGAATTCTATGAAGAGTGTTCCCATTCCTGCATCTGTACCGAAAGTTTAGAAGTTCATTGTGCTGCCATTGAGTGTCCAGTTACCTTTGGCTTGGAGCTCATTGATCCTAACTGCCTTGAATGGGATCTTGATCCTGATTATGTTCCTACACCACCAAAGTATGTTTTTTACAATTTTCATTGCTGTTTCTGTCTTTCTTATGATACTTTTATCATTCTGTTATTACGTCACTCTGCCATATAGAAGTATACAGGAAAAAAATAACCTTAATATAACAGCAAAATGTTAAAAGACTGTGACTTATAATTTTCTTTTTTAGTAAATGATAAATGCTTTAGGAATGATACAACACATGTACAAGCTATGACACCTGGGTTTGAGTGGAAGGCTAGGTAGTATTTGCAGGATGCTTTTGAGTTTAGTGTAAACTGAGGTGATCTTTACCATTTCAACATATTTTATTAGGCTTGCCTTTCTTCCTTCAGAGGTATCAGTATAAAAGGAATTTAGGCATAAAAAAATGTTTGCATTTTCTTTTTTATTTCATTTAAGGAGTGTGTGTGGAAAAAGGGAGGTAACTGTCTTTGTGATTCTATAACAGTGGTACTATATGGATGAGAATCATGGGCCGTAAATGTAAATGAACAAAAATGGGTGGATGTGTTGGAAATTATATGCCCAAGGGCAATAAGTGGTGTGAGATGGGTTGATTGAGTAAGAAATGATATCATGAAAGAGAGGTATGATAGTAAGTGGAGTATGTTTGAAAGAGCTAAGCAAGATGTGTTGAAATGATTTGGACATATGGAGAGACTAAAAGAATAAATGTGTCAAACGTGTAGGAAACCAGGAGGGGGAGGTGACTGAGGATGAGATGGAAGGATGTGGTGAAAGACACTTTGAGATATTGAGGGCCTGAACACGCAGGAGGATATGAGGCATACCTGGAATAGAGTGAATTGGAGCACTGTGGGAAACAAGGGGTGATGTGCTGTCAGTGGGCTTAACCAGGGCATGTGAAGTGGTCCAAGTAAATCACTGAAAAGGCCATGAGTTTTGGTTGTGGATAGGGGCTCTGGTTTTGGTGCATTATACATGACAGTCAGAGAGTGGGTATGAGCAAATGTGTGTCATTTCTGGTTGTGTTCATGCCTGTTGAACAAGTGTATAAGCAAAGAGATATGAATGTTTTTCTAGTATAAGATCTGTACTTTTTTAGTTTTGGAAATTTAAATAAACTCACCAGTAAACCAATTGAGTGGAATGATAACTTTCCTTTGTCCTTGAGGTCAGACTCTTACATGATTTTATATCCTTTGATGTGATTTGTTCTAATGATTTTTTGTTAGATTATTTTCCAAACAGATATGCAAGCGTATATACTCTCATAAACACTCATCACCTTGTTATCCTTCCCAGATGTTGTCCTCAGGTGAAGTGCATCTCCTCCTCGGCTTGTCAGTACATGGGTCAAGATTTCGACAATTATGAGCAAATCCCACGTGAGCTGACAGGCTGCTCTCAAGTATGCACATGCAATTATGGCAATGTAACCTGTCGTGATCTTTGTGAACCTGTGCCCCCCAACCCTCCTCTAGACCTGAGCTGTGATCCTAAAGATGCTGTACTCATCACCCTTCCTGGAGAAACTTGTTGTAGATCCTGGCAGTGTGCTGCCCATTCTGCTGCCGGTAAGTAATCATATCAGTAAGTCAAATGTGAAATATTTCTCTTTTTACAGGTACTTCAGCGTAATTTCTAACTGCATGTAATATTTCATAATTATACCTTTTATACCAGTATATTTGAATCATTTATCTTTAACTACATTCCTGTTTATTTGGACTGGATTTAAACTACATAAAGCCTCACAGAACATGTGTGAGCGTGGTCTTCCTTATTCCCAGAGAATTCTATCTGTGTTCCTTTGGAATGCACAGTTGAGTGAATTCATTCAAATTTGTAACGAGACAGCTATGATGAGTTAAAGTTGATATTTTCTGCAGAATCATTTTAATGTTCTTAAGTGAATTTTAAGTTCAGATATGCTTTTATTTGAAGTCTAGATTACTGAAAAGTTACTAAGTTTGTGATGACAATATACAATGAACTGAGTAAAGTTATTAAGTATACTAGCCTAATGAAGGCCGTATAGACCTTCTAGGCTAGGGTTGGGTCTACTAGCAGTTTTGGTGCCTTCAGTACCATCGTAGTGCCTGTGATGCTAACTTAGCTTGCTTTGCTCGCTTTTTGCTTCACTCTGTATTATGAAGGAAACTAAAAGAAATGTTAGAAAATGGGTCAGCTATGTTTAACAGTAAAATATTGAAACTATTAGTATCCCCGTTAATGGGTTAGCTATGTTTAACAGTAGAATATTGGAATCCCTAGTATTCCAGTTTTCTCTTTGTCACCTATAAGAACTCATAGTGTCCTCCCTTTTTTTTTTTGCCACTACTTTTTACACACATCACTGTTATGTTAGAGATAGTTCATAGAGAGGAGCTTTTGGATGTAAATACATAATTAGAAAAAGAAATTAAATAGAATACGGATCAGTAATAAGAATAATGGTACAGATTTTCTTACTTAGGAAGCTTTCTCTAGTCATACTCCATCTCTTAAGCAGAGGTGTTTTGAAGTACTTTTCATTAATAACTTTTAGTGAATCTTGTATACCCACCAGTCACTGTAAGATGCATGCCATTTCTCACATCAGTGCGAAGGGTGGTAATTGCAGCATCTCTCTTACCATTTAGGGATCATACTGTACAGCAGCACCTGGAACATTTGTTGAAGAGTTATGTTGGCTTGGCTGCCACATGTATGAAGCTGGTACAAAGTGCTTGTGCAATAAGAAATTGAAACATAGGAATAGAATGAGGTATGGAAGGAGCTAAAAACTGCTGAAAGTAGGTAGATTTGCAGCTGTATTTAGATGGATGGAATATGAGATGTGTTAATTGTAAATGTAAGCAAATAAAGGCACAATAAGATTGAAGAGGAGTTGATAAGATAAACTAGTTGTTTGCAAGATACTATTGGGGGTAGTGGGATACTTGACTGGAAAGTAGCAGTTAATTCTGCAAAAAGTATGGATTTTTTGATTGAAGGAGAGTTTTCATAAGATGATAATTGCAGACAGATGAGCTTAGGACTACAGTAATTACAAAAGTCAAATATTATTGATGATGAATCTGTTTGTAAATTTTTTGATCTATAATGAAATATACACCAAATAATAATACATATATGTACCAACATCATCATTAAGAAGTGGATTTTTTTGACTGCCACTATAAATATATATTACTAGTCTGAGGTGCAGGGAAGGAGCCCTGCTTAATTGCAAATGCATAGTATGGTTAGATAATGCGGAGGGAAATTTGGCATACACTTCAACCATAACCTGTCTTTGTATACCCAAAAATAAATACTATAGACCTAGAAGCAGAATTTTACTGAAGCTTTGAACACATATTACATACAAAGTTTTTTATATATGTGTGTGTGTGTGTGTGTGTGTTGGATATCCAGTCACAAACAGAAGTTCACAGCAAGGCTGGGCCTTAAGTGAAATATAAAGAGGTTAATCAAAGGAAAGAAGAAGAAACAGTGGAAAGTATTTATGAATTTGGAGGAAATTAAAAGCTTTTCCTTTAAAGTGTGCCAGGTCATAGTTATTGGGAAATACTTGAGGTGGTAGAAAGTTCCAAAGTTTATCAAAACAGCCCACCCTTGAGTTGCCAATGGCCACAAAGTAATCATGCGATGCAGCATGGTCTATCTAGTGATAGGGGCACACAAGTAGCCACTTCTCAGGAAAAAAAAAACAAAGTAATACCAATACAAGAGGGAAAGCGAGCCAACATTGTGGCGTAGGGCAAGCAGGTCATGTTTTGACATAACCTCACCATTAATCATGCTCTACTGAGACTTTGCAAAGATGCAACATGCTGTTGTTTTTTGGCTTTCTATCCTAATGAATAATGTCAGTACTAAGGAAAGATCTACTCTTCATCTGTTTAGTCCATCATTCACCCTGTAGTTCATGCAATGTGCTGCTGACACAGAAAAACTATGATCTACTAATCCAGATGGAAAAACTATCAGCTCATAGCAAGTGTTCCTGATAGGTACATAGTATCTATATTTGGTTCTCATGTGCAGGATAACATATGATAGGTTGATCAAAAAGATATATGATAGTGTATGATAGTTGAAGTTACATGGAGAAGATGCAGATGGGCAGTGCAGTGCATGAGTTTTTTAGAGCTAGAGGCACAGCACCTGAGGACACCAGAGGAATTATTGTCTCCCATGTGGAGTGGTATTGTTTTGATGTAAAGACTGAAATATGAATGTAAATATTAAGTGCAAGTTAAGTGAAATGTTAACAAGTGCACATATTGTATGAAAGCCTCAGTTAACTTTAGCACATTGGACATTAGCTGAGGTTGTGCATGAGGAATTAAGGGGTTGTGTGTATTTATTCCACACCATGTAAATTGGAATGAAGTTTAAGGTAACTGACATATAGAATTTGATGCTATTGCTGTTATGGGCCAAAATATACTGTTGCTGCCAAGAAAGGTCTTGAGCCATGATGTATTGTGACCTGTAAGAACTGTGGACATGACATTTTTGAAGGTTAGGTGGCTAAGGGCCATGGATTAGTTACCTCTGTGTGGAAATAACTACCAAGTGGTAATCTTTTAAGGGCCGTGATTTGCTGACCCTGGGAGAAAGTCATATTTTGGTCAGAAAAATGTGGGACTACATTTGCATTACAGTATGCAAGAATTTGTGAAGACTGAGGTCATTATTTGTAAGGAGAAATAACATAACAAGAAACAAAAGGGCACTCAGAGATGTAAGATTAGGAATCAGTTGATAATATGGAGAAAAGTGAAATTAAAGTGATATGTGTGTGTTACAAGACAGAACAGTTTTAGACAAGAGAACAAAGAATATTTGAGAGTTTGTATTGAAAGTACCAGTATTTAATGTTTTAGGGGAATAATAGTGAGCACTAAGGTCAGAGGAAACTATTACAGTTAGGTAATAATAGGAGCGTGCAACAAGAAACTGGTTGATGGTTGTTTTTAGAATAGGGGGCTTTATTGAACATTTCGTAATCTTTTCATGTAAGTAGTGCTAACTTGAAGTAGTTAATAATACAAATTTTTTCTTTTTTCTCTTTACTGCTTCAAGTGCAGACCTGAAGATGTACCTATCCTTTGGTCACTGTCTCTTTGTGTGATAGATTACCCTGTTTGACATTCTTTTCCTATTGATGGTGGAAAATGTTCTTAATGATGGTTAGAACAGATGTAATGTCTGCTTTAAAATTTGCTTTATTCTGTATGTCAAGAAACGTTGTGAGTCACTGAACTTCAGCTTTGGATGCACTGAAGAGGCATTTTTCTCATTGTATCTTCAGAACATTTTGGTGGTGTGCTCCTCCTGAGTTGTGCATCTGTAAAACATGAAGGCCCAGACACACCATTGAAAAGATAATCATTGGTTTGCTGCCACGAAGCAGATGTTTAGACTTAAAATGACTCAAGTGTTTGTTGATGATGCAGTGGTTCTGAGACTTCTGTCTGTAGGTGATTCCTGAAATGCTTGTTTAGGTCAGTCTTAGTGAAGAACTGACATCCTGTCATTGCTACAAACATGTCCTCTTATTTCAGCAATTGATACTGAGCCACTTGGCAACTTCAGATTGACTGTTATATTGTTGTCCTTGCATATGTGGATGGCATCATCTTGCTTAACAGTGGGGACTATGGTGGGCTACATCTGAGTATGTGACTGTTTCTGAAGCTTCATTATCCTCTGATGTGTGAAGTTTCTGCTCTGTGATAGACTTCGTCATGAATGGAAGTGTCTTGTGAAGCAGAAACTTTGGCATGTACACTTTGCATTTGCCTCAGTTGATAAACATTCTGAGAATTAACCAGTAAACCTTCAGTGGACAGTTTTTTATATTTTTTGTGCACCTTTTCATTAAAAAAAAAAAGTATAAATTTGGGGTAAGCAGAGTCATACTATTAGTAGTACACACAAGTCACTGGAGCCAGGTAATGGGGCAAAGGGTCAGTTGTGTAGTGCATACAACACAGTTAAGCCTGTGTATAACTGTGGTTATATCCTAGACAGAAACGTGTGTCCTGTCACTGACGAGGCTTGTGCCAGATGTAAGAACAATGAAGGAAACATCTTCATTGTTGGGGCATAGTAGAAAGGCAAGCACAAGCACACATATCAGTCATAGTAGTAATACAAGTGCCATTGACAATAACTTTGCACGCCACATTAGCTTCCTGAACAAATGATGACAACAAATTGTTGTAGATGTGGCTATAAATTGCCTACTGTTGCATATGTAGCTGGGCATTGCAGCTGATGCAATGGTGATTTTGAAGGAAGCTGCCATGGCAATATCCCGAATGCAAGTCAAACCTCATTCCTATGATGGAACTATAACCTGAAGCCAAGTACTGTTGCAGAGCAAATGTTCTGTTAAGGTTGGTTGTGACAATTATCAATACAGCAGTTGGCCTTAACCATAAAGGTAAAGGTAATTCTTTGTTTGACCCTGGCTGGTTATGTGTTATTCCATAAAAGTGGCCAAGGTGACTTGAGGCTGAAGCCAAAAACCCCCTTTTTTTTTTTTAAGGTTTGATTATTTCTGGTTTAGGAAGTACACCTCATCTTCTGAATTAGCTAATCGTATGAAGGCAAGTACATTGACCTACATTTTATAACTTTATTTATATGATTAGGTGTAGAAAAAGTATTAAAACCACTCTTGTTATGATTTAATAGTTAAACATTTGTAATTTAGGAAAATAGATTTTTAAAAAGATTGGCCAATCCTAAGTGAGGGTAGCTTGAAAGTGGTGAGTGTGTGCCACAAATGCAGTTGGCTCTCTAGAAAGGCATGCAGTTGACCATCATGGTCATTAGTGGGTTACTGAGTACACAAGACAGCCCTAATAACTCATTCTTTGTTTGGTGTGCCATTATGGACTGCCAACAGAGCCCACAGTGTGAGCAAAGTGCATCTGTTGAACAATAGCTAGCTCCAGTATGCTTACTTTGACCAAGTACAATAATATGGAGAGGGTTAAGAAGCTCTCAGCTGTTCTGTCATCTTTGTCTATAAGTCCACAATGCTTTTCTGCATTACGTAATTTGGTGATAAAAGAATCTACTGTCATGTGCTTGTGGATCTGTATAACTGTCTCTGTATCATTCTAAGCCTTCTGAATTTTCACAATTGACTAGTTCATTCAAAGCGTGCTGCACCACTTGGAAGTGGATTTAAGACCTTGTAACACTTACGCTGTTGTTACCAGAAAACTTGGCTACCAATGCATAAACGAAAAACACAAGATAAAACTCTTGAAAACATTGTTTACTTACAAAATTAGAGATATGCATGCTTAAGTTTGAAGAATAAAATATTTTCATCTGCCTTTGTTTTGCCATGGTAGAGTGCTAAAGTTTATGAATGCTGCACTTAGAATGCAAAAAATTTGTTGTAAAAGCATATCATATTCGTTAGAATTAAAGATATGAATGCAGAAGTACAAAAGATTAAAGAATAATTCCTTCATCTACTTTTGTTTTGCCATGGCAAATTCTCATTAACTAATCAACAGTATTATATGGGTGGGAAGAGTGTTATGAAAATGAGGGAATGGAAAAGAGGCTTGTGAGAGGAGATATGATATCAGGAGATACTGAGTGTAGAATGGCAAAAGATTAGAGTAAACGAAGCTAGGGTAGTGGGCAAGTAATGGGAGGAGTACAAGAAAAGTGCATAGCATACAGAAGGTGGGAAATGGACAGTTGAGAAAGGGTAGTGTGTGGTGGCTGAGGAAGTTAAGTTGCTGGTGAAAGAGAAAAGAAAGGTGTATGGGGATGAAAAAGGGGGCAAATGAGATATTTTTGAAGGAGGTTAAGTGTGAGAAAAACAAGAGAATGAATGGAAATGTCAGTGTAGGTGAAGAGAAGATGGAGTGAGCATTTGGAAGGGTTGTTAAATGTGTTTGATGATAGGGTGGCAAGTCTAGTATGTTTTGGACATAGAGATATGTAAAGTGAGAGAGTCATGGAGAGCATTTTGGTGAAAAGAGCAGGGTTGCTGAAAGTCTTGCATAAGATGAAGTGTGGCTGGAGTGGATGAGATTACAGTTGAATTTCTTGAGAAAAGTTGTGATTGTGTTGTTGATTGGTTGGTAAAGATTTTCAAAATATGCATTGCAATGCAAGGTATCTAAAGATTGGCAGAATGCCTGTATAGTATCATTTTATAAAGGAAAGGGGCACAAAAGTGAATGGTCAAGTTATAGAGATATAAGTTTATTGGGTAACTGACAAGTTTTATGGGAGGGTGGTGATTGAGAAGTTGGTGGCATGGACAGATTTTTAAATTGGGGGGAACATCTGTTCTGTTAATTCCATAGATGATATGTGTAATGCTGTCTTACTTAACCTGTGGTTATATTTCTGTACATATTCCTAAGATATATTGTTATAAACATTCTCATAATCTGTAAATTAGATGCATGAATTAATAAATGATTTTATCTTCTTTTTTTATATTAACTTTTATCTTTTTTTGCTGTACAGTAAGCTGCTTAGAAATAGTAAGGTCAACTTTAAACTTAAAATTATGTTACCCAGTTAATGTAACTACTCAATATTAAGAAACCTTTCTGATTGGGAACTACCTTTCATTGGGAGATGCATTAACATCTACTCTTTAATATTTAGGGATTTAGTCTCTCTCGCATTATGTTTCATTATAGAATTCCATGCTTGTGTAAATATTTCCTCCATTAAGGAAACTTTTATTCCTTATTTTTTGGTATAACCCTTTTGAAGATTTTTCCATTTCTACTAATAATTCAAAACAAGAATGATTCAGCCTTTGCTTTTGATTCCATTAAATAAACCCCTGCTAGTGGTATGTGTGGATATTTATATAAACAAATTATATCAAGTGTATAGAGTGTATATGTCACATGGTTGTGTTGCAGAGTTTGAGTTCTTGGGTACAACGGAGGTGGTAGAGACAACGCAGTTTCCGGGTGATTCCCGAGGTGGGTATGGAGGCACCCAATGTCTCAAAGGCAGCCCCCACCCAAAATTTACAATGCTTTTCGCTCCACTGCTGGTAGCATATTAATGCTTTTATCTATTTTGAGTTTTGCTTTGCCTTGATCACAGTATATAGGTCTTTATGCTGTCAACCAGTCATAAGGATGACAAACAAACATTTTAGAGTGTAAATGCAGTAGTTGAGCATTACTTTTGGCTTTTACTAATTGTAGCCAAATAGTGTATGTGTAGTGAATCAGCATGAGTATTCTGTTAGAATTAAGGACACAAAACAAAATTGTTGAGCACAATTGGCACTTGACAAGAATAAGAAATTCTTGACAATGAAAGTTTGAAAATTCTGAGAAACCAGTTAAAGAGAACCATGCACATGTACCTCTTCCTAAAGGTAAGGTTGAAATTTTACTTCTGTAGCATATTGAGTATATATATATATATATATATATATATATATATATATATATATATTTTTTTTTTTTTTTTTTTCCAGTATGCTGTATACTAAGATTATATTGCTGACAGTAAGCTCTGATTGCACATGATATTATACATACGCTTGACTGCAAATATTTTCATCAGCATTTAGAGCTTACATTGATTACAATGCTTTTTGGTACACCATATATGATGTCAGTTGAAAATGTAGGGCTTATGTTGCGTATTAAGCTCACTGGTACAATGTGTTTTATTCCTTTTTCTTTTTTTCGTGCTTGATTGCCATTTCCTGCGTAAGCAAGGTAGATCCAGGAACAGTTGAAAGATAGACCACATTTTTCCCACATCCATTCTTTAGCTGTCATGTGCAGTGCACCAAAACCACAGCTCCCTGTCCACAACCAAGCCCCTCAGACCTTCCATGGTTTACCCTGGCTGCTTCACATGCCCTGGTTCAGTCCATTGATAACATGTCAAACCCTGTATACCACATCGTTCCTATTCACTCCATCCCATGCACACATGCATGTTTAGGCCCTCATGGCTCAAAATCTTTTTCATTCCATCCTTCCTGCTCCAGTTAGGTCTCCCCCATCTCCTTGTTCCCTCTGCTTCTGACACATATGTCCTCTTTGTTAACCATGTTTAATATCTACAGAAAAATTTACTGAAAGAATCTTTGAATTTCTTCTTGCCAACAAATTGTCTTGTTAGCACAATTTTCCAGAGAGCTGTCATTCACTATAGAAACATCTGATAATATGAGCAGTGTGACTCACAAACCAGCTATCGCTCATTACTTGCTATTCAGGACAGCACATTAAGATTCTCATGTACACTGTCTAGTCCCATGTTCCAGTTTTCATTCCTCACATAGTTTTACACTTACTCACAGTATTTCTTTATTTTCTCTTTTGTGATTCAATTGTTTAGAATTATTACACTAACCTCAATGTCTTTCTTGAATCAGTTCTATAGAATTATTTCACTCACCTCATTATAGTAAATTTTAAACAGACTTTATCCATCAAAATAAGGAAGAAGCTTCAACTGGACACAAAACCTCCATCAGGAGAAGCAAAATTAAGCCTTAAAGCCTGTAAAAAGGTATTTTTATTCTTAGGCAGTCATAGGTATAACCAGATCACCCAATCAACTATGCCTAATCAAATAGCTAGAATGAGAAGATTTAGCCTTGCTGGAGGGTCATTATTGAAAAATCCTTCAGTTCAAAGAATTGCATGAAAATCTGAAAGATCTGTATGTCTCTATGATATGGTAATTAGGTAGATGTGCAAAGGCTTTCTTTTTCAAGAGAGTTTGAAAAGCATAGAAATTATGTACAGTATCAAGTGAAGCATTTAGGAACTTCGTGCTATTGCTTGCCATCAGTGCTGTGGTTTATGGCACCAGTAAGATCACGAACTGCGGTAGCTCAGCCACAATAAACATGAATGATATCAAGATCACAGGCTGTGATGAAAATCCACATAACTGTGCCTTCAAAAAGGGCCAAAATGCCAACATGTCACTTCCCTTCATATCAAGCACCCAAATACAAGCTGTTCATGACAAAGTGACAGGTCAGTTGGGGCCTCTAAAAGTACCCTTTGCACTACCCCAATGCTTGTATTGACTCTGGATTAGCTTGTCCACTCCGGATGAATCAACCCAATATTTATGTAGCATCGCTCCTAGTTCGAAAAATTTATCCCTCTGTAAGGGTAGTTGTTGAATGAACTCTGTTAACAATAAGTTGGTTTGTATAAAGGTTTCCAGTTCAGCTGCAAGATTAAGTAGTATTCGCTGTACTGTATTTGTTATTTATAGTTTCACTGCTTGATTTGAATCTTGAATACACAGCTAAGAATGGAGTTGAATTAATATTTGTGAAATAACTGCAAAATCACATCACTAGGACTTAAAATTTATCATAGTATGGTGGGGAGTAACTATATACATTATAGGCACTATATATAAATTACTGTATATATATGTGTTGATATGTTGATACACTAGTCCATGATGATAGTTATGAGAGTGAACTCGCAATTCTGTAGGAGTTCATATAATTTTATTTAACAAGTAGTTTTTCCATACATTACAGACTTTTCTTGTCTTCTATAGCATTTCTAATCTATATCAGAGATATAGATTGACAGATAGGTAAATTAAGGTGCATTGCATATGACAGCTAGAGAATGGATGTGGACAAATGTGGCCTTTCTTTGTATGTTCCTTGTGTTACCTTGCAAACGTTGGAATTGCAATGGAGCATTAAAAAAACATAGATATATGGTACTGTGCTGTAATTACTGGTGTCATTCATCTCTGCAGCATTATGTTACTTAATCTGAAATTAGAAAGAATGGAAAGAAATTGGGGATAACAGGACTTATCATACACTGTCGACACAATTCTCACCATTACTGATTTGCAGCATGACCAAAATCCGCTTTTGAATATTTGTCCTGTATGTAATTAGTCACTGTTCTGCAGATTTTATTTCACTAGTCACATTTCTAGATCCATGTTTGTACTCATTACCTCATATGTAGATACCTTTATGACTTTAGTTTCTCTAAGTACTCATTCCTTGTAGCCATAAACCATCTCTTACACTGCCAGCTATCCTGCAAATGCTGTGATGCTGCTGTTGCATGAGGATGTATTGTACAAGTTAAGCCATTGTAAGGAATAATATACTGTAATTATGAAAATTTACTATGTATTATTGATTGAGCTTTGAACATGACATACAGTTCTCTTATTCTTAGCAAATAATTTTTCTAATACTCCATTCTTTATATTTTCATAATGTGAATCATAAATTTGACCTTGATGTCATTTATGTTAATGTGCTTTTATTGCAAAAACTTTCTTCACTTAACTCATGGGTACATAGGTTGAGTTACAGTATTAGATAGTTTTTTATTTTCTACCAGCTTCATTGTCAATAGTTGTAAAATAAGTTAACATCAAATTTGAGATAGTGCCTGGAGTTACTTTTTTTTAACATCAAATTTGAGTTAGTTCCTGGAGTTACTGGCAGTGACTACCTCGGTCGTGTAGCGTACTAAAAAGTTCAATTATTGCCTGACAGAATAGGTATCTAATTATTCCTACTGTCCATCAGGATTTGTCCAAATTTGATAATTACCAGGTATTCATCAAATGCTTGATTATCTGGATTTTGGTCCCCAAGTAAGACTTATAAAGACTTTTGCAAATTTGCCTCTAGAAGCACTGCTCTTAAAGCATTTGTAGTCATCTTTGTTTATGTTGATAGAGTCCCCTGCAGATATTGCTTATTTGTATTTACTTATCTGTACATTTTTTCTCAGTCATTGGAATTATCAGAAAATATGTCATCCTTTCATAGTTCTAGCTAAAAACTGCCATCATATTGAGATCATTAGGAAGCAGTACAAAGTGGCATAAGTGTATGGTGTTAGGATTAAAGCGGAATATTAATGTTATCAAACACAGCAAACAAAACGGAGCCTATGACTAAACTGTGGCATAAGTTTGACATAGATAAAGACAGCCTTAAGAGGAACCTCATTATCTATTTTGTTGAATATGTATAGAATATACATTCAGTGCAGTATTGCATGATTAAATGTTTATATTACTTTTACCTCTTTTGATATTTCATTAATACAGTGTTATTAAAAACAAACAAGTTTTTTCATGTTTTCAGTAATACAGCTCCCTGCTGGTCACAGTGTTCTTGGGTAATTGGACTTTCACTACTGCTCTCCTCATATTCACTGAGCAATTTGAAAATTCATGAAACTTCTGTGATGTTATCACACATATGAACCTAACCCATATCTCCCCTGTTAGCTAATTATGTGCATATGACATTGTAGGTACCCCGGCAATCTTTCCTCTGCCGCCTGTGTCTGTATTGAGCGGTAACCCCACTTCTGGCTTTGTATCTGTTAGTCCCCCTGCGCCCCCTAATTTTGGTGCAGGTGCGTTTATATACCTCTTGACTTCACTAGTTTATTCTTTAACTTATTAATTTTTTTTTGGTAAGTATATGAAAAGAAATTGTATGTTCTTTCTGACTTCACTGACTTTGTTATTCCTTAACTTTTGATTTTTTGATCGAATCCAGAGTTTATACTACCAAACAACAAAACTACTTTGAAATGGTCTTGTGTATTACACATGAAATTTATATGAAATATGTGAAAGAACTGAAGGTTTTTATAACTTATTTTATTATGTCTTACCCTTATTTTCATGATTGTGCCACTCTTTAATTTATTAATAACCAGGACAAGGAAAAAATATGCTGTGAATGATTGTTTTGTATTGTTAAATGATAAAAGGACATGCTTCATTATTTCTTTCTCCCTAGGGATGGATCATTCTGCAAGCAGTTTTAAGGCTTGCAGGACATTGCCTAAGAGTGAAAGAGATTTGTATTTTTCAAAACTTATGTTACTCTCAAGGGTCAGATCATCCCTCGAAATTGCCCACAAGATACCACTCTAGAGGGAAACAGATTTTCATCCTTCAAAAGTTACATATATTTTGCCTCATTTACTAATGAGGATATCATTTTTGAAATATACAATTTCTTTTATCCTGTCTCCCACTATCCAGGGTAGTGCTTGTGGTCTTTTTCAAACATCCTGTTCATGCAACTTTCCATTTTATCTCCTTTCATTTTCATACTCCCTTATTCTATATTCAGTTTAACTTTCAGTCTCATTTATTGGCTATTCCTTCTTTTAAAATACTCATATGTCTGAGCAGTTGTTTTTACATCTGTCCTTTCCATATGTATTTCGTATCACAGAACTCAATCATATGTTCATCATTCCATTCTCTCTACTGGCCGTACTCCTAGTACAAACACGAAAAAAGGGGGTCCAAATGCTTTATGTGAAATTTTAGAGTATAGTAGGTTACTATTTAACATAACAAATTCCTTCAAAACTTGATATGCCAGTATCATAAGAAACTGTTTTTGACGTGAAAAATACCCTAAGTAATCACCTGAACTTAGGCCAATTTTTTTATAACTCTTATAACTCTGATTTTCCTTAATATTTTATCCTAGGTGTTATTCCTCATTCTTAGCAAGGAGTTGGGATTTAAGTGTTGGTTTTTGGCAAATTAGTTGCTAACCACTTTATTTTGGGCATGAAAAGTGTAGGGATATGCTGAAATAGTGGGAGAGTATCACTGGTGTTTGTCGGGATCATGGTTTCTGATGGGTGTATGTCTGGAAGGTTGGAGTCTAAGATGGAGTTGAGAGGTAGATTGTTAATGAGATGGCCTTAATTAGGGCATTCAGTTGCCTCTCCCATTTCAGAAAAAGAAATATTTATTTATTACTATGTATTATACTTAATCATTGTTTCTTGCATCAGAGAGGTAGTGCCAGGAAACGGAAAAAGACAGCCCCATCCACTCATATATACACATGTATACATATATGCACAATATGTACATATACATATCAACATATACATATATACATACATATACATATACATGCATATACACATATACATATTCATACTTGCTTGCCATATATATATATATATGAATATATATATATTACAGAACATCAGATTGGGAGGAGCAGTGTGGTTTTAGAAGTGGTAGAGGATGCATGGATCAAGTGTTTGCTTTGAAGAATGTGTGTGAGAAA